>MU378556.1:0-15195 GCA_022495175.1 Hypoxylon argillaceum | reverse complement strand
AAAAAAAAAAAAAAAAAAAAAAAACATTTTAAAAATTATAAATAAAAAGTTTATTTTAATACTATTATTATAAATTTAAAAAAAATTATAATAAATATAATTGTTAAATATATTTATTAAAAAAGTAATAGTTAATAAATAAAAGCTATTTTATAAAACTTTTTTTAATATTTTTAATTTAAGCTTTTATATTATATTTGTTTTACTTTTTAATTTATTATTAATTTTCAATTTAAATTTTAAAACTTTTTTAAATATTATAAATATTAAAAATAATATTTAAGCTAATAAAATATTTAATATAATAAAAAAAATTATAAAAAAATTTATTATAATAACTTTTTTTATTTATTATATTAATTTTTAATTAAAAATTATTTAATTAAATTAATATTATATATTAATAGCTAATAATAATTTTAAAAATAACTGTTTTAAAATAATAATAATATTAATAAAAGTTATATATATTATAGCTTTATTATTAAAGCTAATTAAATTTAAAATTTTTATATAAATTTATAAATTAAAAAATTAATTTAATTTATATAAAGTTATAAATAATAAATATAATTTTTTAATAAATTATAATATTAAAAAAATAATATTATTATTTATTAATAAAAAACATTTTAATAAAAAATAAATATATAAATTTAAAAAAAGCTTTAATAAAAAAATTATTTATTATAAAATATAATAAATAATAAAAAGCTTTAAATAAATTAAAAAATTAAATTATAATAAAATATTTGTTTTAATAATAAAGTTTATAAATTATAAAACGATTTTTATTATTATTATAATATTAAATTTTAAATTTAAATAAATAAATATAAAAATAATATTTTTATATAATTAAATAATTAAAATTTTTTATATTAAATAATTATTTAAATTTAATAATAAAATAAAATAAATTTATTATTTAAATAAAATATTATATAATTTAAAACAGTTTTTAAAAATTTAATATAATACATTAATTATATTTTTTAACAAGTTAAATTTTATATTATTTAATATTAAAATTAAAATTTTTATTAAACATTATATTTATATAATAGTTTATATTAATAATTTATTAATTATTAATTTAATTAAATTAAAAATTTATAAATTAAAATAAATATTTAATAAATGTTTTAAAATAATTAATTTTAAGTTTTATTTATATTATTTAAAAATAATTATTAAAAAAACCCGATTTAATTAAATAATTTATTTTAAACAAAATATTTATTTTAAAAAAGTTTTTAAAAATTTAAAATATAAAAATTTACTTTTAATATAACTTTTATAAAAATAAACTTTTTTAATTTTTTATTAAAAAATTATATTTTTTTAAATAATAATAAAGCTTAATATATTAAAACTATTAATTTATTAATATATATAATATTTAATATTTAATTAAATATTATATTTTTTATATTTTTTTAAAATTATTTTATAATTAAATTTAATAAAAACTATATTATAATAATTAAACAAATATTTAAATATTTAAAAAAAAATTAATATAAAACTTATATATTATAAAAAATTTAAAAAGTTTATTAATTATATAAATATAAATTATATTAAAAATTATAAAACTTAAAAGTTAATTTTAAATTATATTTTTAATATAAAAAATAAAATTATTGATTAAAATTTAAAATAATAAATTATTATATTATTATTATTTTATAAAATAAAATATATTAATTAAATATAAATAATTAAAAAAATTAAATATTAATAATAAAATTAATATTATTATTATTTATAATAATAATTAAAACATTATTATTTTTATTAATAATTTATTTTATTATATTAATATTAAATATATAATTATTTAATTAAAATTTATTTATAAATAATAAATTAATAAAAAAATTAAGTCATAATTTATTTTTATTATTAAATAAATAAAAATAAATATTAAATTATATATAAAATAAAATTATAATTTTATTATATAATTTAATTATATTAATTTATTTAATTTTTTAATATTAAAAGTTATAAATTTTTATTATTAATAATTATAAAACTTTATAATTAATAAATATAAAAAATTAAAATTATATTAAATTATTTTTTTAGTTTTTTTTTATTTATATAAAATTAATAGTAAATATTTTAATTATTAGTTTTTTTATAATAATTATAAATTATTTTTTAAATTATTTTTATATATTAAAAAAATTATTAATTAATAATAAAATTATAAATAATTTATTAATAATTATATTAAAACAGTTTTATAATTTATTTTTTTTTTAATTATATTATATATATATTTTAAAACAATATTATTTATTTATATTAATAAAAAAAAAATTAAAAAATATATAAAAAAATATTAAATATTTTTATTTAAAATATTTTTAATATATTTTATTATATAAAAAAAACTATAAATATATATAAATTATTTTTTTTTATATATTTTAAAAGTTTTAAATTAAAAACAATTAAAAAAATAAAAAATAATATATATTTATTATAACTATTATAATAAATTTAATTAATAATAAAATTATAATATTTTAAAACTATAATTTAATATATATAATTATAAAAAAATTATAAATAAAAAATATATTTTAAAATAAATAAAAAATTTTATTGTTTTTTTTATAAAAAGAAATTAATTATTTAAAAATTTAATATAATATTAATAATATTTATAATATTTAAAACTTATATTTAATATATATAATATTTATAATATATAATTAAATATAATATAATAATTAATTTTTTTTAAATTTTTTAAATTTTTATTTTTAAAACTATATTTAATTGATTTATAAATAATTTTTTATTTTTATTAATAAATAAAGTTTTTTTTTTTTTTTTTTTTTTATAAAAAGTTTTATAAATTAAACTATATTATAAAACTTTAAATAAAATATTAAATAAAATCCAAAATAAAAAACAACTAGTAATTTTTATAAAATATAAAATTATTATAAAAAAAAAACAATTATATTTTTTTTTATTTTTAATTTTTTGTTATTTTTATTATATATATATATATTTATTTTAAATAAAAGCTTTTTTTATTTTTATATATATATTTATTTTTAATAAAAGTTATTTTTATTTTTTATATATATTTATTTTAAACAAAAGTTTTATTTTTTTATATATTTATATTTATAATAAATTAAATTTTTATATATTTTTAAATTAATACAATTATTTTTTTAAATAAATTTAAAATAAATAAAAATATTAAATATATTATATAAAACATTTTACACTTTTTATATATATAAACTATTATATATCTCAGGTTTTATAAACAGAACTGTTACTTTGATCTTTACTTTAAATACATACTCTATGCCATTCTACTCCACTATCTTTGACAAAAATGGATAGTAAAGATAGCTTTTACATTCTATAAACCCCTAGGTAGCTACGGAGGTTACAGGGCCTCCCCCTAGCGTTAATGTTACCAGCCAACCAACCACATAATACTAATTATTATTGTTATATACTAAGATTTATCATTCTAGTCACCTACGGAGAAACCCGAAGGGGAAAGAAAAGGTCTTTGTGCTCTACTGTTAGAAGTCCATTAATTAATAACCTCCGTCTATATGTAAGATCTCTGGTACCCATTCGTGACCCAGAAGGCCATTTTGTTAAGCCCTATGCTACACCATTCTTAGCTTCTTATAAGCTTTCTATCCATTCCGGGGGCGGAATGGGGGCTGACAGGTCGATTGTATCCTTCTAGGCAGCACTGCCTACTCCGTTCCAAGGGAAAGATTCCCCGGACAGAAGCTTCTGTGTTATTTAATGGCCAGTACTTATCTAGCAAGAGCTACCCCACTTTATCAACAGTCTCAACTTCCTACTCAGCATAATCGGGGAGGGCGTCGTTACTACTACACACTAGTCCTCCTCGGCCTTACAGATAATGTGACAGTGCAGGCAAACCTGCGATTGAAAGTAAGGGGGTTTTATTGGTTAGGCTTAGTTTTGCTTATGCGTGTTGAATTTTTCTATTTATTTTAGGCAGGTTTTCTGTACTAAATTTTACTTATTACTTTAATTTACCAAGATTATTTTGAAGACTAGGAAAGTTTTTGGAATTGCTATTGTGACTATCTGTCAGTCTCTAAGGCGCAATGTATTCTACGCACTCGTTCCATTTCATTAATATCTAGCAGTGACTAAAAGCCAATGTAAAGCACAGTATATTAAACATTCCGTAGTATTTCAACACCTATTCTTAATGGAAATACCACTTTCACCAGTACTAGAAGTTTAACTATCCCTTTTATAAAATCCATGCCTCTCTACCAAATTTCGAAACTCCATCTATTCAGCTCTATCCGACGAGATATATGTTAATTATATTATATGTTCTCCAACGCAAAAGCGGAATCGTACTTGCAGTGACTAGTGCTACCCTATGTCTCATATTGAAACGAAGCGTGCAATATACACACAACGCACTCTGGAGAACCGGCCACGGCCATATAAATCACTTCTAGAGATTTGAGGCAATAAAAAACGAGTAGTCTAGTAAAGCAATCGAGTAATATTAGTGTAGCAAACCCCTAGATGGGCTAACTAACAGCCTAGTCGGCCGATACCGAGAGGCATCTCCTTTTTCCCATGCCCTCCTATTAGAAAACTATCTTTTTTTCTAGCTAATAAATAGAAAAATGGGAAAACTAGGGTCCTAATAACGAAATGAACACGACCCTTTGCAGCAGTGTCGTGTTTCAATATAAAACACAATTAAACGATTGTTAACTCTCCTGTATGAATTATAGATATATTGTAATATAAAGTGCCACACCCCCTTATATAGACCATGCCTTTCTACCTTCTGGATCCCTCCAGGGACCCGCCCCTCCGAGACCTCTTCCGTTCTGTTCGTCATACCTTACTGACCACACAATGCAGACCCTCGGCATCGTGTTGCTTGATTGGCAGACCTCGCCCGAGGTGAAACTCTCTCGCAACTTTGTAGAAGCTCAAACTGAAATAAGTATGAGTTTAGCTTTTTACCTCTTGTCTATGATTAGCAGCGCTGGGGCACAGCTAAGTACATACCATATTGAAGTCTTTAGCTGAGCGGATATTATATACATTTTGGCGTAGCTAAAGATGGTTAGCTTTATAGATTAGTAGAGGTTAAATTGAAATGCTACATGCCTCAACTGTGAAATCCCCAACCAGTTCTGTCAACGCCATTGACAAGTTGGCAGGGCTAGCATATTTAGAATGAAGCCTTTTCTCAACCATTGGTGCAGCTAGGGCTCAAAAAGGGGTTGTAATTGCGATTGACTTTGTGTAAAAGTAGAGAGTCATTGTTGAGTTCACCAAGCAGAGAATCATATATATTTTATATTCTTCATCATGCCGACGCCTCTAGCGACTAATTATAGCTACATCCCCCCCTTTGCCCCCCAATATTATTCGGTGAATGGGACTTACATACAAATGGGGGCTGCTTATCTACTGGTGGTGGTTTTTCCACTTTGACGTAGTACCCTGGGCGCCACCTACCCTCTTCACCGAAACAAGATCATTTTATCGGATTGTTGTCTGCCTTAAATCGGCTTCATCACTCTGTACACTACCCGCCACCTGGCGCGTGACAAAGACCTTGGTCCTGCAGATCTATTACCGTTATAAGATAGAATGTTACACAATATCACAACCATACGCAACGTATCACCTTGTCAAGTCGGCCACTTGGCCGTGATTAAATGCCTATGAGCCTAGCACAGCTTCTAACTAGGGCTGTGCCACCCCCTACCTGTAGGCCATGGATATTTATATGATGGCACTATAGGGCGCCTTCTATGGTGCGCGGTTAGCCGATCTCCGCCAATCCGCCAGCCATTGAGTATATGCAGGCTCCCGTGTACTTTGCTCATGCTAACTTACTAATACCACTAGAGTTACAAGGCAGTAGATGCCTAAGTAAGTAGACTAGGCTTAGGCTTTAAACCTAGCTACGTTTTAGATCGCGCGTTGGATTAATAAACACTGTGAATAAATTATTGAAGGTCTGCGTACATTTTGCTTTAGCCCATCCCTCACACAACCTTGCTAACCACGTAGCTGCTAAACGCTTTAAAATCACTAGCAGATTAGCTGAAACTCGTTAACTGCTAACAGGTTGTTAGCAGTTGACTGGGAAGGCCTCAGTCTAGGAATATTCGGTCGCGTGTGTGTCATGCATGCCATTTTGCTCCCTCGCCATCTACCTATCAAGGAATATGTGCCGTATATGTACAAACCCTCATATGCCTGGCTCCCCCTTATTTATGTAGAATCCGTTGTACCTCTCTTCCAGAAAGTGAATGCACTGCCTTGTGGCAAACATGTCGAAGTATATGGCGGCCTAAGCGAAGGCCCCCATTACCATGCGGCCGAGGTTTGAGAAATCGAGCTTATGTGTGACTATTCCCCCATAACTCTCTAAGGTGTGTCTGGGGAATCGTGTATTTGAAATACCTACGCTTGTTAGGCGAATCTTCATCTTGGGTATGTTCTGCGTAGTACTACCACATGAACGCGAGGCTGGCGGCTAATAATTATTCAGGTTGTGTACGCCAATTGCTGCGATTCAGGTATATTAATGTATATCCTATTCTGGGAATTCGATAGCCAAAGGTCCAAATTTAGGCTTAACTGATAATAGAATGTATATTATCCCTTTGCGCAGTTTTATTTTGATACCTATCTTTCTTCGACCTCCTATTTTAACCTGATGTTGGGCTACGTTTATCGTGAGCAACACAACCAATTATATTCCTATTACTGCCTACACTCTCTCACATATTCTACCATTCTCCGCCATCCCTCCTGTGCTTTGTATTAGTCGCCTGTTATGGAGCCACAGGCAGGGGAAATGGCACTTATGCCATGGCATGAGCAAAACGAGCCTTCAACAGCAGATCTCAGCTTATCGAACATCAACCCTACTTTTTCTAATGCGGAGACCAGCATCATAGAGGACGGGGGCGATGCAAAGCAATTGGCTCATGTTCATACTTTCTGTTCGAAGTCCTCCGAATATGAGTATGATGAGCTCAACAAGAGAGATGACTTAGCCCATCTTGGCGAGGGTTTCCCGTTGCAAAATCCACGTGCGCATTCATTAGAAAATAGCAACGGAGAGATTATAAACAGCACTTTTTCTGAGAAAAGCCTTGAAGAATGCCTTCGAGCTGCCATGATCACCTCGAAGGGTCGTGACTCGGGGCAAAGGTCATTCGTTCCAGTCGACGACCTAGATCGCATCATCAACGCCAAGACTCTCTCAGAACTTAAGAGACTGAAAATAGTCCCTAACGAAAATCTGAGATATTGCACAGATCAGATCTGCGAGAGACACGAGGGGAAGTCACCTCAGGATGGCAAGATAACTCTCACTAGTCGACGACGCTTTTTTGCAACCTTGGTCTTGATCAACCAGACGTCAGCAATCCTAGAAGTCATTAAGGCGGGACTTTATGACTGGGACCTTCCATTAGCGTTAGACGGGTCACGGCCGGGATACCCTCAACTAACATTGAAAGGGATTGGATACAAACCTAACCCCGTTGCGTTCTCTCAAGAGTGGCATTCCTTCCAGCGTGAGGCCTTCTTCCACTGCCAGTGGCAGTCCTTAAGTCCATATATTGAAATGCGAGCCCAACAAGACGCCAAGATCAACCACTATCCTCTGGATTCAAATACAATTCTCCCCATCACGGAGATGAGTGGGCCGGACCATTGTGGGGGTTTTGGGAGCGTTTCGAAGATCCGAATCCACCCCGCCCACCGAAACTCGTTGGAAAATGTATGTACAGAGCCTCATTCTAGAGTGGGTTTGTAAGCTAACGCATCTAGGACTCGGGGTCTTGGCTTGCACTCAAGAGACTCTATTATAGTAACGAGCAGGCATTTCGAGCGGAAGTAGATCCTCACAAGCGCCTTGGGAAAGATCACCCTCACCTTATTCAACTATTAGCTACATATCAGTATGGTGAAGATTACTATCTCCTATTTCCGTGGGCCGACGGCGGAAACCTATACGATTTCTTCCAATCGCATCCACGGGCGGATTTCCCAGCAAGAGATCCTAAACTTGCAAAATGGTTAGCGTCCCAGCTTTTAGGCCTAGCTGACGCTTTATTTTCAATTCATAACTGGGAGCTTGATCCGGCTGCAGCAAACATGTCCAGCTTCAACTCTGACGAGCTCCGCAAGAAATATGGTGCACATGGGGACCTGAAGCCGGAAAACATATTGTGGTTTGGGAAGAAAGACTCTAACAATGAATCCTTTTCGTTGGGAACATTTCAAATTTCCGATTTCGGACTTACAAGCTTTCATGGGCTGGAAAGTCGGCAAAAGTTCAAGCCCTCAGGGATGTCTGCCACATACCGAGCACCCGAGTTCGACCTCACAGGTCGCGTATCACAGCAATACGATATGTGGTCATTGGGATGTGTTCTGGCTGAGTTGGTGACTTGGTATCTCCTAGGGGGTGATGCAGTTACTCAATTTAGGTCGGAACGCTTAGAGGACACAACGCCTGGCATGAAAGAAGATAATTTTTTCAGCATGCCTGATCACCCAGATTATCATCCCGTAGGCCGAGCAACTGAGAAGAAGTCCGTTCTAGAGGTAAGGGAATTATGAGATATGTGCAGAAAAAGGTTAAGCTAATTGTATTACTCTAGCACTTTAATATGTTGCGAAATCTACCAGATTGTACAGACTTTCTCTTGGATCTCATTGACTTCGTTGATAGAAAACTACTTCGCATGTCGCCTGAGAAACGCTGCCAGATCCCAGAACTCCTACAGTTCGCCAAATTGATACGTCAAAAATGCCATGAAGAAAACAGTTCCTATTGCCTTGAGCGTACCAACCCCGTCCGAAGTCGACAGGGGACAGACCTTTCTGAATTATGTTCACCCTCCATATCTCACCCAAACTCTCGGAGGATGAACAGCTCAAATAGTGAGAGAGAGATACCAGAGCCCAGGTCGGATGCCAGGGCAACATATCAGAACATTATGCAACAGGATCCCCAAGATTTAAAAAGCCGGAGATCAATGGTGGGATCAGCAAAGTTAAGCTCAGGAATGCGCCCGCGTGATATTAGAATTAGGTCTGTATCTACAGTCGGGGAAGTTGAAACACCGATAGAATCGCAGTATGACGAAGAGCATGACGATCAGAAGGGGGCGAGCCCACCCCCTACGCCAACGCCTGGAAACGCCAATAACAATGAGGTTCACAGCGGCGGTAGTCATCTCCTTAATTTTCCAACTTCAATATCTGTTCCGAAAGCCATACATTTAACCACAGACGGCCAGACCGATACAGTCCGCACAGGGAACTCGCAGGTGTCATTAAGAGAAACGCCAAAACTATCATCTGGCGATGTTAGTAGAAGTCCATTCTACCAAGGCAGTAATCGGGCCATATTATGCTTAGATGATGAAGGGGTTAAGAGGAAAGCATATGGTGTGAGCGAGCAATGCTTGAGTTTCGAACGTATATGGGCAAAAATACGGAAATGGTCAGTTTTTCTACGAGAATAATAGAAAGGAAGTGTGACGGAAACATTCTACGTTACACGCATAGATTTCTATCACATAATATTTGCAAGGACTTCTCGAAAAGTTAGGGGCAAACAATCTTGGCGTGTGAGGGTCTGCCCGGCTAGATAGCATGGGAAGCCCAAGAAGGGCTGTGACCCAACCTAGCAAAATACGCGTAGGGAGAATTATAAAAAAAAGCCACTGTAGTAACCCTAATCACCGAGAATATCAAGATATCATACAAATGATATTAGTTAACTCGTAAATCTTGAGTAAATAGACGAGTGCCTGCGTGCTCTTGCATGTATACAACATTGCCGGGAGCTCTCATCTTCACTTGTGGATAAGCCGCGACCCTCTCCCCGGCTACACGCATGCCAGAAGTTTTATAAAGTACTGATCTACAAGCTGTGTGACATCCCTATTCAGCACACAGGTGGTGGGGGCTATGAGCTCTGACATACATATGGTGGCGGCATCATGTGTGATAACAAGCGAGGCAGAAGCACTGTACTCGACTATCACACAGCCCCTACTTAATTTCAGGCAATCAAGTGTGAAAAAGGCTTTGTTGCCTATTATAGAATTGCTACTTGTATTCGTATCCTTCTTGCCGCCCTCGCCGCTTTTACTTTCAGTTTTGGTTTAAATAGAACGAGTACGCCAGCAAGGTTGATTAGTGCCTGATGCTTCATCCAAAATTCTCTTGACCTTAAACTAGCTATTTCTACTATTCATTTTTAAACTTCATTGAAGATATTGCAGCCACTACCACAGGCCTTTTCCTTCGAAGCCTCTCAGCCACTATGAGTAGCTTACTAGAAGGGCAGGGCAATCGGGAGCTGCTAGAACTGGAAGATCAAATCGAAAGGCTGCTAAGACGTAGCATGCAAACATACATCAATAAGGAACATAAAAAGATTTCCCAGCCTAGACACCTTCAACATGCTCTAAATAAAGACACGATCAGACGTCTTTTCTGTCAATACAAGGCTAGCCTGGCCTCTTGGCAAAATATAGATGTCGACGAATTGTGCAACGAAGTTCACCAAAATTACATCATCGTACTAGCAATACTCATTATTTTCAGAAATGGGCGCACCATATTTGAGCTTCGAAACAATGGAGTTTCAGATGCTAAGCTGCCACTGAAGTATCTTGGCGACGATTCGCCGGAGGGTCTTCAGCTTTCAAAGGAACCAGATACTACCCTTGTGTGCTTTCGCAATCCGGTGTGGAGCAGACAAACAAAAATAACCATCTGCAGCGATACACAATGGGAACTCAATGTGCCATACATGAAAATGGGCACGAATTTTGCACCTGAACACAGGGAATTCCCACCTGACACAGTTCTGCCGTGGTGCAAACCAGAAGTCAATCATCCGTCAACAAGCAAAGGTTCGGCATTTGAGGAAGGATATGGTGGCTATAGCAAAGTACAATGGGTTCACATACATCCGAAATATCACGGCTTTCGTGAAATTGTAAACAAGGTCTGTTTCTCATCAAATATCGAGTGTTTCTCCCGTCTGAGCTAATGAATGTTTTGAATAGATCGGATTGGGCATTTCTAATGACTTCGCGTTAAAAATTCTTGACCCAGAGCGGGACAAAGACTTAGAGAAAATGTATCTGAACGAAATCAAACAACTGAAAAGCTTCAACGGCACAATTGCTAGACACCTAGTCACCCTACTGGCAACATTTACGCATGATGACAAGAGGCATTTTCTGTTCCCGTGGGCCGAATGTAGCCTATACAAATACTGGGATACGCAACAAACAAAACCATGGAATCGGGACGATGTTCGCTGGTTTTCTAAGCAATTGTTGGGCATAGTAGAAGCAGTGCAGGCGATTCACTGCCCGCCTCACATACCGCACCAATATGGACGCCATGGCGATTTGAAACCGGATAACATCCTTTGGTATAAGCCTTACAAAAATGACCCCAAGGGAATCTTGGTTGTTTCTGATATGGGCTTTACTGTTGCTCACCGTACGTGGAGTCGATCTAAAGATCGCCCAAGTGCAGTCGCCCGTACTCCCGACTACCGCCCTCCCGAAATGGACACCAAAGACTCGCTTGTGTCGCGTAAATATGACGTCTGGACACTGGGCTGTACTTTTCTTGAGATGCTGACTTGGTTCCTTGGCGGCAAGGAGGAGCGAAAGGAATTTAAAGAGGACCGAAAAACAATAGAGCCAAAATATGGCGGCTATTCGCCCACCTTCTTCACACTTTCAGGTTCCGTAGGCCGATCTGAGCCTGAGGCAAACATTAATCCGTCAGTCTTAAATGTAAGAAACACCCTGGTCCCTACTCTTACGATATCCTGTCCACTGATTATACTATAAAGTGGATGAGCAAGATCCGAAGTCACAAGTACCAGTCACAATTTACCAATGATGTTGTCAACGTCATACAGAAACACATGATACTCATTGATCCAGACACCCGAGCTGATACAGAGCTCCTGAAAAATGAGTTCACCGAAATAAACAAGAAGTGCCAAAGTGATCTGAAATACTGCACTTCCCGGACTCCTCAAAACGATGCATGAACATCAGATGGTTTTTTTTTTTTCTTTTTTTTTTCTTTTTTGGCTTGCGATTGATTCAAACTCACAGTACCTATTACTACAACAAGCAAAGGCGGAAAGGCCGGTGATGAATGCCCAGGTTCCTTTCTAGAACGCGCGCTACTGAGAAAAAGCATAAGAAACATGCGAGGCTAGATTTCTCATATACATTCATTTACTATTTCGTAAAGCTCAATCTATATAGCATTAAGAATTCATGATTTTTGAATCAAAGCATTTAACACATTGGTATAATAGTAAAAAGTTAGGTGGGAATTCGGTCAGTTATGTGGGTTGGAGTTCTGCAGACCCTGTCTCAAACACTAGTGCCTATCCTTGCATATGCCCCACCACTCTTGCCAGGGCTTTCGGTCAGAGCTTTCGGTAAGGCCTAGATACTTGGGAATGAGACATATATTCTGTATGCGTAGGCCAATGAGTTACCGAAATGTAACCCTGGGGATAGTTAATCTAAGTCGTTGGGTTTATAAGGCCGCACAAACTAGGCGGCCGCCCCGAATTCTAGGAAATGATTTATTATCTACCTAGGTAGCTGAGTACGCTAAACATGTAGGTAAGCGTTACGGGCCGTTGGAGTCTACAAAAAGAGCCAACAAGCGAAAAGCAGTTGTTTATCATGGGCAAGAGTGTAGATCAGAGAGGAAGAAAAGTAGCTGACCCCGCAGATGGGAGAGATGACCAGGTAGGCAAACAAGGGCCCCTATGGCTATGGCAAGTGCACAGTGACATCAGTGTAAAGTCACTGCTGAAAGTAGTAACTACGACCAGTTCCCCCACTTCTACCTCTTAAAACCACAGACTATCTAGCCCGAGCTTCTAGCAGAATTACCTACTTACCTAGGTAGGTACTCGCATGGTTGCTCTCTACTACTTATATTCACTATTAGCAATATACCTTACTTTCTCTGTTCTCAGTGTTACTGCTATAAGGTTTGAGACTTGACGCGACAGCGTTTCGCTCATGTTATTTTAATTAAGTAACAGGATATGGGTTACAGTTAGGTACTCCACCTTTACCTACCTAAGGTACCAAGTAATTAAACATCAGTTGCCAGAAATAGGCGCCAAAATCTCGCCCGTCAGGCAACTAACTACCTGTAGCACCTGCTGTATGTAATAATTGCATTCCAACTACATTCTAGCAAACAATCTTAATTGCAGTGAAACTACAGCGCACGATACTTGCGTCGCGTTTTTTATTAAGTATATAGCTATACTTGTCGCATTTAAAGGGAGGGCCGCGCTCCATCCTGCGTTGGAACGACAGTCTTAGACCCGGAGATTGTCCAAGCCTTCACCATAATCGCATGCAAGAGACACATACTGCGCCAGGTGTATATTGATGTGGTAGAGGCAATGAAGATGAGTAGCAGCGAACCACTAAGAGGCGCAATATTTACAAGTTACTTCCACACCGCCCTTATTTTGAATCCCAGCAATCAAAATTGCTGGTAATGTTCAAAGTTAGCTGCCGCCCTCAACCGGGTGATCTCATTCTAGACGGTGTTAGTCCCGACCAAGCCATTTTCCGTTTTCTTGGACCGGTTTTCAATCGGCGGTTACTAACTGGACTTAGCACTCGGGGAACGGTGCACTGCCATCGACCTCGTGCCCACTATAAGCAAGGACAGTGTCAGTTACCCATCGTGTTCATTTTCAAAGGGAAATAATACGTACTTCTATCCCGTAATTTCCCCACCCAAACAATTCCATCAGGAACCTCCTGAGGTTATCTTCTTCAGCATATGTTGCTCGGACGTATAAGACAGTCATTAAAAGGGATGTGTGAAAGGCACACACCACACTCTAGAGGCTCAATGAAGCTCACGATGGCACCTCTAGAGATTTCTTAGCGTTTATTGTTGTTGGAAAGCAATCGATTGGATTTGATGTTGAGGACCAGCCTAGCTCGGCAGCTTAAAGAGACCCCAAAGGGGACGATAAGGAATATATAGGAAAAGTTCAGCGCATATCTACTAGACTTGGCCTTCAGAAACCCCCCTTCTTATAGGAGCATATATACCCGCACTTGTGGTGGTCCATTACTAATTTTTTTGACAATTCAATTTAAAACCCCAATTTCTGTTTTAAGAAATAGGATTGTAGGTCGGATATAACACAACTGCAAAATATATATAAATAATGCCGGGTGTTGTCCACAAACCAAGCACTTAACTAGTTAAGTCATTCTGGCAGCTTACAAAAGGATTTTGGAATAACTAAACTGTCGGTAGGCTATTTCATACTGAGACGGTGTGGGTAACCTGACCACATGGAGATTAAGTTGATTAAGTCATCAAAACTTAGTTTTTTTTTTCTTTTATTTAAAATAGTTAGCTTATAGCTAGTTAAAAATAATCGATATGTTTTTTATACAGCTTTTTTTTAAAAGTTTACTATATTTAAATATATATTTGCATTATTTATTTACTGTTTTTTTAAATGTTAAATTTTTAAAAGTAATTTATATAACATTATAGTTAATTTTTTAAAATATATTATATATATATGTTATATATTTTGTTTTATTAGTATTTTTAATAAAGTTTTATATTATATTAACTATTAAATTTTAAAATTAAAATTTTAGTTAATAAAAAAAAAAATAAAAACAAAATATTATAAATAATAAATTTAATATTATTTTTTTTATTATATTTAATTTTTTAAAACTTAAATTAATAAAATTTTTAATAAAAGTAATAGTTTTAAAAACATATTTAAAAAAACTAAAAAATATTTAATATTTTTATTTTAATTATATTAAAAATTAAATGTTTTAATTTAAATTTTTAAAGCTATTTTTATTGCTATAAAAATTATAGCTAATATTAAATTATTATTAAATATAAAGTTTAATATAAAAAGTAATATTTTTAAATTGAAATAAAAAAAAGTTTATTATATTTTAATATATTAAACTAAAATATAGTTTTATTATATTAAATTATAAAAACTATATTATAACTATAAATATATAAATTAAAAATAAAAATTATAATTAATTAAATAAATAA
>MU378555.1:0-15319 GCA_022495175.1 Hypoxylon argillaceum | reverse complement strand
TAAATATAATAAAAAAAACTAAATAATTTATTTTACTTTTTTAATTATATTTTATTTTTTTATTTTTTTTTATAATTATTACTATAAATATTATATAACATTATTAATTTTATACTTTTAATTACTATTTTATTATTAACAGTATTATAAAAACAATATTATTAGTTTTATATTTTATATATTATTTTATTGTTAATACAATTATAAAAACAATGTTTTTATTAAATGTTGAATATAGCTAAAAAAAACAAAACAAAGTGTAAGTATAAAAGCAAAAAGTACTGCTATAGAAAGCTTTTTAGCTAAATAGTTAATTTTATTTTTTTTTTATTTTGCTGTTAACACAGCTTTTTAAACAACATTTTATTTAAAATAATTTATAACTTGATTTAATTAGCTTATTTTTTAATTTAACTGTTTTATTTTTTATTTTAATCGAATTTTTAATATAGTTATAATATTAATATATAATTAAATCTTAAAACTATAAGTTTTTATTATTTTTAATAGCAATTTATAATAATTTAATTATTTAATTTATTAATTTTTAAATCGATATTCTGTTTTACTGCTGCGTTATTTTTTTTTTTAATAGCGCAAATATAATTAAAATGCTAAAAAATAACTAGCATTTATTTTTTTAATTGTACTATGTATTAAATGCTGTTTTTAATAGTTTAAATTATATTATTTTTTAATATAGTTTAAAAGTTTTAAACTTTTTTTATATTAATAACTAAAGCAAAATAAACTTTGTTACTTTTTTAGCAAATAATAATAAAGTTGCAATTAAAAATTTAAATAATGCTATATTTAATAAGCTAAATTTGTTTAATTTTAAACTCAACTATTTAATAATTAATAAAATAACATTTAAATTTTGAACTATTATTATTAATAGTTATTTTACTAAAAATATTGATATTTTAAAAAGTTTGTTATTTATTGCTTAATTAATAAAAAAAGCTTTTAATTTAGCTTTTTTGTATAACTAGCTAAAATAGCGGTTTTTTATTTTTTTATAGCAAAAATGCAACTTTGTTTAATATTAAATAACAGTAATATATTAAAAAGTATATAACTATAATATGTTTTTTAGCCGATTTTATTTTTTGTTTTTTTTATTTATTAATTAAATAGCTTATTGTTTTTAAAAAATTTTTAAAAAATAAATTATTTAATTTAAAGCTTTTAAAA
The DNA here is from genome assembly GCA_022495175.1 of Hypoxylon argillaceum. Classification (NCBI taxonomy): domain Eukaryota; kingdom Fungi; phylum Ascomycota; class Sordariomycetes; order Xylariales; family Hypoxylaceae; genus Hypoxylon; species Hypoxylon argillaceum. The sequence goes on along the minus strand of MU378555.1, from coordinate 14,122 downwards.
AACGGAATATTTAATTTAAAAGCTTTTAAAAAACGGAATATTTGCTTAAAAGCTTTTAAAAAATAAATTATATAATTTAAGAGCTTTTAAAAAATGAAATATTTAATTTTTGTAAATATTTTATTTTTTAAGCTTTTTTTTTAACTTTTTAAATTTGTTAAATATTTTAATTATAAATCTTTTTTTTATACTTTTATTAAATATATATTAAAAATAGCACTAATAACTATATTAAATAGTAATAAATACTATAAAAGCTATATTTTGTTTTAATTAGCTAAGTATATTATTAATAATAATTTAGTTATATTTAATAATATTTTAATAAACGACAATTTAATAAATAAAACAGCATTTTAAAAAAAGTTAATTTATTAGAAAATATTGTTTTAACATTTACTATTAAATTATAACTAGCTTAAATTTTCGTTTTAATTAATCGAAAATTTTTTTTTTATATTGTAAATATAATTTTTAATTAAAAAAAGTTATAATATTAATAGTTATATTATTTAGTTTTAATTTTTAAAAGTGTTTTTAAAGTATATATTTTATTTATTTTATATTTTTTCTTTTTATATTATATTGTTGTAAAATTTACATTATATTTTCTAATTTGCTATATTTTATATAATATATAATATATAACTTAGTGTTTATAATGTTAATAGATTTAACTATATATATTTGTTTTTTTTAAATATACTGCTTATTTTTAAGCAATATATTGCTTATTTGTTTTTTAATATATAATTTTTATTTGTTAACAACTATATATTGTTAGTACTTAAATTTTTCTGCTTATATATTGTTATAAATTAATATTTTATATTGTTTATTTAAACATAAACAAAAGCTAATATACTATAAACTAAAGTTTAAGCTTATATATAAAAGCGCTAAATCTATTTGTAATATTATATACTATGTAAATATATTATTACGTTTTAAAAATATTTAAAACAGTTATATAATAAATATAAGTTGTGTTATTTTGCTAGTCCGATTATTATTTTGCAAAAATATAATATAAAAGATATTATTGCAAGCGATATTTTAAAAAAAGCAATATATAACTTTTATTGCAAATATTTATTAATTATTAACTTTGATTTGTTAAACTTTAAAACAACTTAAGTAGATTTTAAGTTTTATAATATATTATATATTGCTAAATTTAAAAATTAAGCTAATGTTTTAGTTTTATTATTTATATTGTTTTATAAATCAAAATATTTAACTTATATAAAACAAATAATTAATTATATATTTAAAAAGTTTGTAATATATTTATATTTATAAAACTTGTTTTAAAATATAAGTTTGCTAAATATAATAAAAAAGCTTATTAAAAAGCTTTTTCTGCTATATTAATTCAAAGCTTATAACATTTATAAATAGCACTTTTAAATATTAAATAAAAGCTAGCTCTTGTTTGATACGCTATAGTTTAAGCTATTTACACTAAGTTTTAATTTTATATAAACTTTTTACTGTTTTTAAGCTGGCATATTTATTTTTAAACAGCTTATAAACATAAAACGCATTTTTTAAACTTTTTAAAACTACAAAAACTAGCTATATGCTTTGTTATTTTTTATACTATTATAAGTACTGCTGCTTAATTATAGCTTTTACTGCAAGTGCTGTGTTTTATAATCACATTTTATAGCTGTCGACTTTTAATGGCTTATATTTGTGCAAATATACTAGCTATTTGTTTTAACAAATTATATAAAATATAACTTTTGTTTCTTTGTTTTAACTAAAAATTTTAATATTTTAGTATTAATATATATTACTTGCTTTATTAAACTTATTAAAAAACTTGCTATATTTGCTTTATTTAATGTTAATTTATTTACTAATTAGTTTTTAACAAAATTATATACTAAACATTTATATATTAATCAGCTATTTTTAAGTTTGTTTTAGTTTATTTATATTAGCAATATATTTTTTTAATATTTTTAAATATAAAAACAAAAGTTTAATATTTGTTTTTTTAACAAATAAAAGTAATAATACTATAAGCTCGAAATTAAAAACATTATATACAAATATAGTATAATATAATTGCTAAATAATATGTTTTAATAACATATGCTTTAATTTAACAATATTATTTTAAACAAAATATATTTACTGTTTTTAAAACTATTTTATAGTAATAAACAGCTGTATTTACAAAGTGTTATATAAAATACTATTAAAACTAATGTTTTATTTAAAACAATGTTGCAAATAAATATAGCATAAATATTAATATATACAATATTGTTTAAACAATATAACAAAGTGTATAAGTTATATAATAAAATATATAAACTAGCATTGTAAGCTATTATTTATATATATAATTTCGACTTTTTTAAAACTTACAAAAAGTTATTTAAATAACTAAACTTTTTTAGTATTACTGTTAAAACTACTTTATATAAAAGCTTATTAAACTTTAACAGCAGTTACTTTTATGTTTTTATATTTTTTGACTTATATAAATTTTATATTAAAGTATTTTTAGTACTAAAAAAAAAAGAAATTATTATTTTGTTCGAAAAAAGCAATATATTATTCGATAGCAATATATTGCTGCTATTTATTTTAACGTAGCAACAACAGCTTAAAATAAATATAGCTAATAATAAATTTAATAAATATAAGTACTATTTTTAGTTATTATATATATAGTTAATATTAAACAGTTAAACTAAAATTATAGTTTAAAAAGCTAAAACTTTCGTTTATTAATATATTGAAATTTAAATTATTTAAAATGCTATATTTAACTATTAAAACTTTTATTATATATTATAAAACAACTGAACTAATTACTACAAAGTTTATATTAAAACTTATATTTTTATTACGTTTAATTTTAAATATATAAAGTTTTTATACTTATAATTATTAAAACATAATAACAATCAACGATTCGACTTTTTTAGCATTTTTTACTACTGCTTTAGCTTTTTAACTTGTTATATAAAAAATTATTTAAATTATAATATATTAACTTTTTTAAACTAAGCGTTTTTGTTTATAATAGCTATTTATTTATTACTAACTAAAAGTTAGCTTAAACTACAAATATTTAATATATATTTTATAATATATCAATGTTATACTGTTTAATAAATAATACTATATAAATTTAAAAAATATATTAGTTTTATTGTTTTATTGAAATATTTAATAGTAAAAAGTTATAACAGCAACTTTTATATATATTTTAAGCAGCTTTTTGTATTTTTAACAATTTGCTTTATTTTATATAAAAGTTAATTATATTACTGCTTTAATATATATTTTTATGCTGTAAAATTGCTATTTTTACTTGTTGATATATTTACATAGTTCAATTTACTAAATATAATTATAAACTAATTAATATATGCTATAAATACAAATAATAAATATAATCTTGATATAGTTATAAATTTTATAAAAAAGCAAAAAAAGCTTTTATTAAAGCTTATTAAATAAAAAGAACATATTAAACAATATAATATAAAAAACAAAAGTAGCGTTAATTTTATATTAACTACTAATAATATTAACTATATTAATAATAGCAACTATATTAATAATATTAATAATATTAGTAATTATTTACTTTTAAAATAAATAAACCTTTTTAAAACTTATAGTAAAAAAAAAATCAAATATAAATTTGCTTTTATTTGTAATATCGTTTTATTTTAATATAACAGTTATATTATTTAAACTTTAAAAAAAGCTATAAAATATAGCTAACTTTTAAAAACTGACTTTTTTATATTAGCTAGCTAAATAAGCTTTTAAAAAACAAAATATATAATTGATTTAAATATTTTATTTTTTAAGCTAGCTTTAAATAATTAACTTTTTTATTTTATATAACTATATAAGCTTTTATAAAATAAAATATATAATTAATTTTATATATTTTATTTTTTAAGCCGGCTTTTAAACAAGCATTTAAATTTATAATATTTAACTGTTTCGATTTTTATTATTAATTAATTTAGCTATAAAAATTCAAATTTAACTAATTTTGCTAACTATGATTTTTTTTTTTTTTTAGTTGGTACTTTTGCAAAAACTATTTTAAAAGTACTATTTTTAAAAAAGTGCTTTTTTTTAGCACTTTTTTTTAAAACTAGAGCTTTTGTTAAAACGGGCAAAACGTTGGCCGAAAGTGCTTGTTTTTAAGTTTTTAATAAAACAGCTAAAATATTAATCGAAAGCGCTTATTTTGTTTAAAAGCTTTTTTTTAAAAAGTTTGTTAATAATATATAATTTATAATATTTTCATTTATTTTTATTTGTTATTTGCTGTTTTTAATAGTTTAATTATATATTATTAGCAATATAAAATTTTTATTTATTTTTATTAGTTATATATTTAGTTTAATAATATAATTATATATTATTAATTAAATAGAATTTTTATTTATATTTATAAGTTTTTTGTTTAATTTAATAATTTAATTATATACTGCTAATACTATAAAATTTTTATTTACTTTTATAAATATTACATTTAGTTTAATAATTTAACTATTTTTTGCTAATATTATAAAATCTTTTTTAATATTTATCAAATTTATATTTAATTTAATAATTTAGCTATATTTTACTAATATTATAAAATTTTTTTTAACATTTATTAAATTTATGCTTAGTTTAATAATTTAGCTATATTTTTTTAGCAGTATAAAATCTTTTTTAGCATTTTTTTCGGCATTTTTTTTATTATTTGTTAAATTGTTTATATTATATATTCAAAGTTTTAACTACAGTTTATTATTTGTTAAATTTTTGTTTAAATTAATAATTTAGCTTTTAATAGTTTTATAGTAGCTGTTTTTTTTATATATAAAATTATATTGTTTTAAAAATATTTTATTTAAAACTTTTAGTTAACTTTTATTATATTTGTTTAAATTTTTGTTTATTAATTACTTTTTAAAAGTTTAGCTAAATATAATTTTTTTGTTAAGTTAAACTTAAATTGTTAAAAAAAATAGCAACGATTTAACAAGTTTTAACTAGTTTGTTAGTTAAATAAACATTTGTTAGCTATATAATTCTATGTTAAAAATGTCGAACTTTTTATAATTAACATATATTATAAACAACAATAAGTTGATATATAACACTTAGTTAAAGTTTTTTTGTTTAATAGATCTATTATTTAATACTGTATTAACATATAAAAAGTAATTTAATACAAAGTTAATATTAACAACTATATAATAACAGTAATTGCTTAAAAAAATATTTTATATAAATTAAAAATATAAATTTACTGTTATATTTAAAGTGTTTTTTATTTTAATAACAAACTTTAAATAAGCAAAAAAAATATTATAGCTTTATAATATATTTTTATAATATAATTAAATTACATAGTTATAATTAATATTATTTAAAGTATTAGTAGTAATAAAAAAATTCTAGTAAATTTTAAAATTTAAAATTTAGTTATTAAAACTAAATATAATATAAAATAATAAATTTAAAAAAACTAAAAAACTAAAAATAACGCTGTAATAATATAAAGTTTTTTCTTTTAATAAAAATTAATTAAAATAAACAATATTTATAATAATAATTTTAATAATAGTATAAAATTAATTAAAATTTAATATATATATATCAATATTTTTTTAATAAATATTAAAGTAAATATTATAAATAAATAAGCTAGCTATATTAAATATATAAGCTATATATTTTATAAATAAAAGTTAATATACTATAAATAAAAAAAAAAAGCAGAAAAAAAGAAAAACTAAAAAACGGAATATATATAACTAGTAAATATTTTGTTTTTTAAAAGTTAAAAAAAAAAAATTTTATAATTTGTAAATATTTCGTTTTTTAAAAGCTAAAAAATAAAATATTTATAATTTGCAAATATTCCGTTTTTTAAAAGCTAAAACTATATATAAAATATTATTTATTATTAAACAAAAAAAAAAAGCATTATTACAATATAATATATAACTTTTTTTTTTAGTTTATTGTTAATAAACAAAATATATAAAAGCTTATTTAATATAACAAACTAATTAAACAAAAAATATAAATAATTATAGTAAAAAATTAATAGCTAAATATATTTATTAATATAAAAAATGTTAAAAAAAAATAAAGCGCTAATATTGTTATATTTATAAAATAGTTTTTTAATTGCTATAGTTTTAATAAATAAACTTTTAAATTTAACAATTTTATTGTTAAATTTTTATAGCTTTAGTAGTTTAAACAGCTTAATATTTATATTTGTAGCAAATATAATTTATATTATAATATAGTTATAAAAAAACAATATTTTATTGCTTGTATTAGTTGTTATATCGAAATATTTTTATAAAATATTAATTAATTATTATAAATATTTATATAAGTTAATTTTATTAAATTTAAAATTTAAGCAATATATAACAAAAAATATAACTTATATTTTTTTAAAATAATATATTGTATTTATAAAATTTAATATTTAAATTTTATTTATAATAATATTATTTATTTTTAGTTTAAAGTTTTTTTTTAAATTAATATTAATTTGATTTATAAATATTAATTTAAAACTAACAACTTTTTTGTTTATTAAATTTAATATTTACTAAATAATATTATTTAATAGCAATATTATAATTAAGTTTAAAATATATAATATAAAAACTATTATTTTTATAAATTTTTTATAAAAGTTAAAATCTTTTTTGTATTTTTTATATATTAATTTGTAGTTTTTAATATTTATATCGAAAAACTTAAATATATTTATAACTGTTTATATTTATAACAAAATTAAATTTTATATATTTTAAATTTTTTAATATATTTTTATATTTAATAAAGTTAATTTATATTTTAATTTTATATTAATGCTTTTTTAAAACGAAAAACTTATTTTAAAAAAAATATATTTTATATTAGCAGCTTAAAAACAAATAAACATTAAATAAATATATAGTACTTAACTTTAGTTTTTTATTAAATATTTAAAAACTTAAACTAAATTATAAAGTAACATTTTATAATTTGTTTTATTAAATTATTAAAGATTTATTTTTATAAATATATAAAATGTTACAATTAATATTATTATATATTAAAAAATTAAATTTTCAATATTAACAAAAATAATATTTGCTTTTAATTTTTAAATAAATATATTATTTTCAGCATTTATAAAAAATATAATAGTTATAAAAACTGTTTTAATTTAAAAAATATAAATAAACTATTTTTTAGTTTTAATAAATTTTATTAAAGCTTTATTATAAAAAAATCTATATATTAGTTTTAAAAAATTAATAGTTATTAATATATTAATAAAACATTTAGTTATAAATAAAACTTTAAAAAATAAAATATTTGCAAATTTAAATATTTTGTTTTTTAAAAATATTATATTTATTTTTTAGTTTAAATTATTTACTATTTATATAAAAGTAATATTTATAATATTTTATAATAATAAAATATATATATATTGTTTTAATATTTAAATTATTTTTTTAATTAATTAAAAAGTAAAAAATGCTAAAAATATAAGCAGTTTTTTTTGTAAAGCTTGTTTTATTGTTATTGTTTTTATTAATATAATTTAATAATGTTTTATAAATAATTATTTTTTTAAGTTTATAAAACTAATTAAAAATATTAAAACTTTTTTTTTTAATAATATTATAAAAGTTTTATTTGTTATAGTTATTTTGTTTATTTAAATAGTGTTATATTTTTTAAATAATAAAATTTTAATATTTTTTACTATATTTTTTTTTGAAAGTTTTTTTATTTATAACAAATAATATATTAATAAATATATAAAAAATTTATATAACTAAAACAAAAAAATAAAGCTTAAAAATAAAATATGTAAAAAAAAAGCGTTAAAACTTAAAAACAAAATATATAAAAAAAAAGCGTTAAAGCAAAAAAGCCGAAATAAGTAGCAAAAAATGCAACTTTTGAAAAAAAGTTATAAAAAAAATAAAAAAAGTAATTGTACAAAAGTTGTAAAAAAAATAAAAAAAATAATTATATAAAAGTTGTAAAAAAAATAAAAAAAACAGCTGTAAAAAAGTTGTAAAAAAAATAAAAAAAGTAGTTGTAAAAAAGTAATAAAAAAAATAAAAAAAAAAGTTATAAAAAAAACTAAAAAAATAATATATATATTTTGTTTTTTAAATAAATAATAAAAAATATATTTATATATATAAAAAAAAATATAAAATATAATATATTTAAAATATAATTTATATTAATTTAATATTTTAAAAATTAGTTATAATTTTTAAAATATTATATTTTAATATAACTTTGTTAAAACATTAATATTATTAGCTATTATTAACAAGTTTGTTATAATTTTATTTATATTTTTTGTTTTAGCTTTTTTAATTGTAAGTTTTTTTACATTGTTTTTTTTTTATTTATAAAACATTTTAATAAAAAATGTAATAAAGTTTATTATAAAAATATTTTTTTATATAAAAAATATGTTTTTTTTTTTTTATATTATTTTAATTTTAAGTTTAAATATATTAATAAGTTAGCTAAAATTATAAAAAAACAAAACTATTAATATATTATTTATAGTAGTTATATTTTATATATTAATAGCTAATTTTAAATTTAATATTAAATTAAAACATTTTGTTAAAACATTAATATTTATAAAATTAATATTTAAATTAAAAGTTAAAATATTTTTATTAAAATGTTTTAACAAAATTTTTAGTTTTATAAAAAATATATTTATTTTAAATATTGTTTTATTGTTATTTTTATTTTTTTTATTTAATACTTTAAATAAAAATGTATATATAACAATAGTTTTGTTTGTTTTTTTTTTTGATTGTTTTTTTTTTATTTTGCTAGTTTTATTAATTTTAGCTATTTTAATATTTACTAAAAATATTATATTAAAAATTAATATAAATAAAGTTATATTTAAAAAATTATTATTAGTTATAAAAGTTTAATAATTTTAAATGCTATTTATTTTATAATTTATTGTTTTATTTTTAAATAATAAGTTTAATAGCTTTTTAAAAGTTATATTTATTATTTATTAAAGTATAATATATAACTAAAAAATTAATATTTACAATTAAATTAAATATTTATATATAAAATATAACTTAAAAAAAAATCTGTTTTAAGTTTAATTAGTTTATAATATATTGTATAATTTAAAATGCTAAATTGTTATAATAATAAATATATTAAAAAAGCAAATAAGCTTTTAAGCAATAATATTTGCTATTTTAAAGTTATATAAAAATATTAATGCAAAAAAAACTAATAATAAATATAAATTAATATAAATAATATAAATATAAAATAAAATTTAAAGTTGCAATTTTAGTAATAAAATATTATATAATATTATAAATAATAAATTAATAAAAATGAAATAAAAAAAAAATAAAGCAAATATAAGTTTTATTTATATATTAATTTTAATAATTTTATTTTATATAAGTTTAAAATTAAATGTTTATTTAAAAATAAAGTTAAAATTGTTTTTTTAGTAAAAAATATTTTAAATATATTAGTTTAAAAAAAAACTAAAAAAAAAGTTGAAATAAGTATTAAAATAATTAGTTTAAAAAATTAGCAAAATAAATATTAATTAAACAAAAAAACTATAATATTTAATAAATATACATTTTTTTATAATATAACTATATATAACATTTAAAATATTTAAAATATTTTAAATAATTAATTTAAAAAAAGTTTTAAAAAAAGTGTTATAACAAAAAGTTTATTTTTAAAAAGTATATTATATAAAATATAACAATTTATTAATACTATATTATTTTTTAGTTTTAATAAATATATAATATATATTAAAACATTTAAAATTGAAAAAGTTATTAAAATTAAATAAAAGTTTAATATATTAGTTTAATTTTTTTTGTTAATATTAAAAAATATAATATAGTTTATTAAAATATTTTTTTATAATAAAAAAAATAAGTTTTTAATAAAAAAATATAAATTTTTAATAAATAGTAATAATAAAATGTTTAAAAGTTATATTTTAAACTGTTTTAATTAATTATATATTAAAACTTGCTTTTTTTTTATTTTTTAAAAAAATATAATTATATAGTTAAATTTAAATAAGTTTTTATAATAAAAAAAATAAATTTTTAATAAAAAAAAATAAATTTTTAACAAATAATAATAGTAAAATATTTAAAAGTTATATTTTAAACTATTTTAATTAATTATATATTAAAATTTGTTTTTTTTTTATTTTTTAAAAAAATATAATTATATAATTAAATATAAATAAGTTTTTATAATAAAAAAAATAAATCTTTAATAAAAAAAAATAAATTTTTAATAAATAGTAATAATAAAATATTTAAAAGCTATATTTTAAATTATTTTAATTAATTATATATTAAAACTTGCTTTTTTTTTATTTTTTAAAAAAGTATAATTATATAATTAAATTTAAATAAATTTTTATAATAAAAAAAATAAGTTTTTAATAAAAAAGTATAAATTTTTAACAAATAATAATAATAAAATGTTTAAAAACTATATTTTAAATTATTTTAACTAGTTATATATTAAAACTTGTTTTTTTTTTATTTTTTAAAAAAGTATAATTATATAATTAAATTTAAATAAGTTTTTATATTAAAATTTAGCTTTTATATATTAATTAAATTTTTATAAACTTATAAATATTTTATTAAATAAATAAAAGTTTTTATAAAAAAACAAATTATTATATATTTTATAAAATTATTTTTTTTTATTTAAATATAATTAATAGTTAATATATTATATATTTTAAACATATTTATATATTTTTTAATATATATAATTAAAACTTAGTTATATTAAAAATATAATAATATATTATATAATTATTTAAATTTATTTTTTATTAAAAACTAAAAACTACTTTAGTTAAAATAACGCTATTTTTAATTTAATTTTTATTAAACTTTTTTTTATAAATAAAGTAAATTATTTAAGTTTTTGTTTTTTTTTTTTTAGTTATAACTATTTGTTTAGTTTTTTTTTTAGCTTTTTTAGCAGCTTTTTTTTCTACTTTTATTTTCGCTTTTTTTTTAGCTTTTTTTGTTTTTGTTTTAGCTTTTTTTTTAGCTTTTTCAATTTTAGTATCTGTTTTTTTTTGTGTTAATTTTACTTTTTCGATTCTTTTTTTTTTAAAGTTTACATTTTTTTCAAATTTAGCTTTAGTTTTTTAAATAATAATAAAAACTTTTATTAGTACTTTTTTAAACTTAAAATTGTTTAAGTTTTATTTAAAGCAATTTATTAAAAAAGCTAGTTTTAAAATTATAATAAGTAATATAAAATTAAAATTATTAAAATTAATAACAAGTTATATAATATTTGTAATAAAGTTAAATTTATTATAATTATTTAAATAGTAATAATTTATTAAATTATTAAATATAAAACAAGCTATAAAAAACAATATATTAGTAATTTTAACTATATATTTTTTGCTAATAAAAACTAAAAAAACAAAAGTTTTTAAAATATAGCAAATAATAAACTAGTTATAAAAATAACAAATAATTTTATATATAATTAAAATGTTTATTTTTTTGCAAATTTTTTTGTTAATTTTGCTTTTTGTAACAAATTAACAAAAAAACTTCTATTATATAATCGCTTTATACTATTTAAATATAATTTTAAATATAATAATAATTATTTAATTTATAAAATATTTTTGTTTAATTTTAATAAGTTTATTTAAAATTTAGTTTAAATTGTTTATATTTTATAAAATTAAAAAAACAAAGCTGTAGTAACAACAAAAATATAAATCAATGTTTATTTTTATAATATATATATTATAAATTAAAACATTTATAGTTGATATAAAATTGTTAAATATAAATATAATATTAGTTTATTTTTTAATTATATAATAAAACGTAATTATAAAAACATTTAAATCGAATAAATTAAATAAAATATATAATTTTTTATTATTAAATAGTTAATATTGCTAAATAAACAAAGTAGTTTATATAGTAAATATTAAAACTAAATAAAACTTTTATTAAAAAATAAAATATATAACTAAATAATATATTTTGTTTTTTAATTTTGTAATTATAATATATTTATTTACTTAATTTAAAAACGGAATATTTAAATATATTAAATATTTTATTTTTTAGCTATATAATTATAATATGTTTACTTTTTTAATTAAAAAATAAAATATTTAAATATATTAAATATTTTATTTTTAATTTTTTTTTTAATATATTATAACAAAATAAAATATAATAAAAAATAACTTATTGTTATAACTATAGCAAATTTATTATAACAACTGTTTAAAATAGCAAACTTTTTTTATTTTTAAATTTATATATATAGTTGAAAATTTAAATAATAAAATAAGTTATAAACAAATTTTATTTAATTATATATTAAAATTAACTAATATAGTTAGTAAAAAAAACAGCACAGTTATTTTTTTTTATTTTTTTAAAAATATAATTAATATTATTATTATTAATATTTACAATTAATTTATAAACTTTTTAAACTTTTATTATAACAAAAAATAATATTAATTATTTTTTTTTATTAAAACTGCTATTTTTATTAAATATATTATTTTTGTTATTTTTGCTATTTTTGTTGTTTTAATTATTAATTGTTTTATTATAACTATTAATTTATAAAAAAGTTTTACATTTTTGCTTTTTTTTTTTTTTTAAATATAAAGCTTAGTTATTTTTAAAACGCAATATTTTTTTATTATTTAAATTTAAAACTAAAATATTAAGCTTTTTTTAAACTTTAAAGTTAAATATAACAAAATTTTTTTTACTTTAAATATAGTTTTATTTTTTTTTTTTTATAAATTTTTTATTTGTAAAATTTTTAAATATTATATATAAACATTTTTAATAATGTTTAAACTAAAAATTATATATAGTTTATTTAATATTGTTTAAAACAATTTATATTATAATAAACTTTGTATTAAAAATATTATTATTAAAAAAAATTTAGTTTTTATTAAAATTTACAATTTTTATATTTATATTTTAACGTAAAAAAACTTGTTAATAAATAATATTTATTATAATATAACAAAAATTAAAGCTTTAGTTATATTATTTTATAATTATTTAAAAAAATATAAATAAAAATATTTATTAGTAATAGTTACTTTTAATATAAACTTAAATAAGCTTAAGTTTAAATAATAAAATATTAATATTATTTAGTTTTTTAAAAAAAAATTTGTAAAAAAGTTATATAAATAAATATTTAATATTGTTTATATTAATATATAAAACAGTATTAAACAAATTATAAAAGTTTAATATATTTTTATATAGTTTTAATTTATTATAATAAAACAATAAAAACAAAATTTTTAGTAGTTTTAAAAACTTTAAACGAAAATATTTTAATATATTATAAAAATAATTTATTAATAATATTATTAAATAAAACAAAATAATATTATATTAAATAAAAGCAATTATTTAATATATAATGTTTTAAAAATTTTTAATTATATAAGTTTTATTAACAATTAATAAACTAAAATAATATTATTTTAAAATAAAAATAATATCGATTTTATTTTTTTTTTTTAATTTTGTTTATTTTTGAAAACTTTTTTTTATTAAAATTTACTTTATTAAATTTATTTTAAGCTTAAATTTAATAAAATTATTATTATTAAATAAATTAAATTTTTTTTGTTTTAATTAAATAAAGTTTTTAATAAGTTATAAAATTTTTATAATATAATAATTAAAAAAAGTTTATATAAATGTTATAATAACTATTTAGCTGATTTAAAAATAATTAATATAAACAAGTTTAATAAAAATATTAAAAACAAAATATTTATAAATATAAATAAAATATTCTGTTTTTAAAAAAAATTGTTTATTTTATAATTTTTTTTATTAATAATTGTTATTATTTTTTTCAAATTTTGTTAATTTAAAACTTAATTCTTTTTTATATAGTTATATTTAGTTTTGTTTTTTTTATATATAAAAAAAATATTAAATATATTTTTAAAAAACTTTTATAAATATTAAAAAGTTTAAATTATTATAAA
>MU378554.1:0-15327 GCA_022495175.1 Hypoxylon argillaceum | reverse complement strand
TTATTATATTTTTTATAACAGTTTAAACTTTTTAATATTTATAAAAGTTTTTTAAAAATATATTTAATATTTTTTTTATATATAAAAAAAACAAAGTTAAATATAACTATATAAAAAAAAGTCAAATTTTAAATTAATAAAATTTGAAAAAAATAATAACAACTATTAATAAAAAAGATTATAAAATAAACAATTTTTTTTAAAAATAAAATATTTTATTTATATTTATAAATATTTTATTTTTAATATTTTTATTAAATTTATTTATATTAACTATTTTTAAACTAGTTAAATAGTTATTATAATATTTATATAAACTTTTTTTAATTACTATATTATAAAAATTTTATAATTTATTAAAAACTTTATTTAATTAAAATAAAAAAAATTTAGCTTATTTAATAATAATAATTTTATTAAGTTTAAATTTAAAATAAGTTTAATAAAGCAAATTTTAATAAAAAAAAGTTTTAAAAAACAAACAAAATTAAAAAAAAAAAATAAAATCGATATTATTTTTATTTTAAAATAATGCTGTTTTAGCTTATTAGTTATTAATAAAGTTTATATAATTAAAAATTTTTAAAACATTATATATTAAATAATTATTTATATTTAATGTAATATTATTTTATTTTGTTTAATAATATTATTAATAAATTATTTTTATAATATATTGAAATATTTTTATTTAAAGTTTTTAAAATTACTAAAAATTCTATATTTATTATTTTGTTATAATAAATTAAAACTATATAAAAATATATTAAATTTTTATAACTTGTTTAATATTGTTTTATATATTAATATAAATAATATTAAACATTTATTTATATAATTTTTTTGTAAATTTTTTTTTAAAAAATTAAACAATATTAATATTTTATTATTTAAATTTAAACTTATTTAAATTTATATTAAAAGCAACTATTATTAATAAATATTTTTATTTATATTTTTTTAAATAATTATAAAATAATATAACTAAAACTTTGATTTTTGTTATATTATAATAAATATTATTTATTAATAAGTTTTTTTATATTAAAATATAAATATAAAAATTATAAATTTTAATAAAAACTAAATTTTTTTTAGTAATAATATTTTTAATACAAAGTTTATTACAATATAAATTGTTTTAAATAATATTAAATAAACTATATATAATTTTTAGTTTAAATATTATTAAAAATATTTATATATAATATTTAAAAATTTTATAAATAAACAATATATAAAAAAAAAAAAAAAAATTATATTTAAAATAAAAAAAATTTTATTATATTTAATTTTAAAATTTAAAAAAAGTTTAATATTTTAGTTTTAAATTTAAATAACAAAAAAATATTGCGTTTTAAAAATAACTAAGTTTTATATTTAAAAAAAAAAAAAAAACAAAAATATAAAGCTTTTTAATAAATTAATAATTATAACAAAAATAATAATAATTAAAATAATAAAAATAACAAAAATAACAAAAGTAATAAAAATAATATATTTAATAAAAATAATAGTTTTAATAAAAAAAAGTAATTAATACTATTTTTTATTATAATAAAAGTTTAAAAAGTTTATAAATTAATTATAAATATTAGTAATAATAATATTAACTATATTTTTAAAAAAATAAAAAAAAATAATTATACTGTTTTTTTTATTAATTATATTAATTAATTTTAATATATAATTAAATAAAACTTATTTATAATTTATTTTATTATTTAAATTTTTAACTATATATATAAATTTAAAAATAAAAAAAGTTTGTTGTTTTAAACAATTGTTATAATAAATTTACTATAATTATAGTAATAAGTTATTTTTTATTATATTTTATTTTGTTATAATATATTAAAAAAAAAATTAAAAATAAAATATTTAATATATTTAAATATTTTGTTTTTTAATTAAAAAAACAAATATGTTATAATTATATAACTAAAAAATAAAATATTTAATATATTTAAATATTTTGTTTTTAAACTAAATAAACAAATATATTATAACTATAAAGCTAAAAAATAAAATATATTATTTAATTATATATTTTATTTTTTAATAAAAGTTTTATTTAGTTTTAATATTTATTATATAAATTATTTTATTTATTTAGTAATATTAATTATTTAATAATAAAAAATTATATATTTTATTTAATTTATTTAATTTAAATATTTTTATAATTATATTTTATTATATAATTAAAAAACAAATTAATATTATATTTATATTTAACAATTTTATATTAATTATAAATATTTTAATTTATAATATATATATTATAAAAACAAATATTAATTTATATTTTTATTGTTACTGTAGTTTTGTTTTTTTAATTTTATAAAATATAAACAATTTAAATTAAATTTTAAATAAACTTGTTAAAATTAAATAAAAACATTTTATAAACTAAATAATTGTTATTATGTTTAAAATTATATTTAAATAATATAAAATGATTATATAATAAAAGTTTTTTTATTAATTTGTTATAAAAAACAAAATTAATAAAAAAATTTATAAAAAAATAAATATTTTAATTATATATAAAATTATTTGTTGTTTTTACAATTAATTTATTATTTACTATATTTTAAAAGCTTTTGTTTTTTTAGTTTTTATTAGCAAAAAATATATAGTTAAAATTGTTAATATATTGTTTTTTATAGCTTGTTTTATATTTAATAATTTAATAAATTGTTATTATTTAAATAATTATAATAAATTCGACCTTATTATAAATATTATATAACTTATTATTAATTTTAACAATTTTAATTTTATATTGTTTATTATAATTTTAAAGCTAGCTTTTTTAATAAATTGTTTTAAATAAAATTTAAACAATTTTAAGTTTAAAAAAGTATTAACAAAAGTTTTTATTATTATTTAAAAAACTAAAGTTAAGTTTAAAAAAAATATAAACTTTAAAAAAAAAAAAATTGAAAAAGTAAAACTAATATAAAAAAAAATAAACGCTAAAATTGAAAAAGTTAAAAAAAAAACTAAAGCAAAAATAAAAAAAGCTAAAAAAAAAACAGAAGCAAAAATAAAAAAAAAAACTGTTAAAAAAGCTAAAAAAAAAACTAAACAAATAATTATAACTAAAAAAAAAAAAACAAAAGTTTAAATAATTTATTTTATTTATAAATAAAAGTTTAATAAAAGTTAAACTAAAAATAGCGTTATTTTAATTAAAATAGTTTTTAATTTTTAATAAAAAATAAATTTAAATAATTATATAATATATTGTTATATTTTTAATATAACTAAGTTTTAATTATATATATTAAAAAATATATAAATATATTTAAAACATATAATATATTAACTATTAATTATATTTAAATAAAAAAAAACAATTTTATAAAATATATAACAATTTGTTTTTTTATAAAAATTTTTACTTATTTAATAAAATATTTATAAATTTATAAAAACTTAATTAATATATAAAAGCTAAATTTTAATATAAAAATTTATTTAGATTTAATTATATAATTATATTTTTTTAAAAAATAAAAAAAAAGCAAGTTTTAATATATAACTAGTTAAAATAGTTTAAAATATAACTTTTAAATATTTTATTATTATTATTTGTTAAAAATTTATATTTTTTTATTAAAAACTTATTTTTTTTGTTATAAAAATTTATTTAAATTTAATTATATAATTATATTTTTTTAAAAAATAAAAAAAAAACAAGTTTTAATATATAGTTAATTAAAATAGTTTAAAATATAATTTTTAAATATTTTACTATTACTATTTATTAAAAATTTATACTTTTTTATTAAAAACTTATTTTTTTTGTTATAAAGATTTATTTAAATTTAGTTATATAATTATATTTTTTTAAAAAATAAAAAAAAAACAAGTTTTAATATATAATTAGTTAAAACAGTTTAAAATATAACTTTTAAATATTTTACTATTACTATTTATTAAAAATTTATATTTTTTTATTAAAAATTTATTTTTTTTGTTATAAAAACTTATTTAAATTTAGCTATATAATTATATTTTTTTAAAAAATAAAAAAAAAGCAAGTTTTAATATATAATTAATTAAAATAGTTTAAAATATAATTTTTAAACATTTTATTATTACTATTTGTTAAAAATTTATATTTTTTTATTAAAAACTTATTTTTTTTGTTATAAAAAAATATTTCAATAAGCTATATTATATTTTTTAGTATTAACAAAAAAAATTGAACTAATATATTAAACTTTTGTTTAACTTTAGTAACTTTTTCAACTTTAAATGTTTTAATATATATTATATATTTATTAAAGTTAAAAAATAATATAATATTAATAAGTTGTTATATTTTATATAATATATTTTTTAAAAGTAAACTTTTTATTGTAACATTTTTTTTAAAACTTTTTTTAAATTAATTGTTTAAAATATTTTAAATATTTTAAATGTTATATATAGCTATATTGTAAAAAAATATATATTTATTAAATATTATAGTTTTTTTGCTTAGCTAGTATTTATTTCGTTAATTTTTTAAACTAATTATTTTAATATTTATTTTAACTTTTTTTTTAGTTTTTTTTTAAACTAATATATTTAAAATATTTTTTACTAAAAAAACAAATTTAATTTTATTTTTAAATAAGCATTTAATTTTAAACTTATATAAAATAAAATTATTAAAATTAATATATAAATAAAACTTATATTTATTTTATTTTTTTTTTATTTTATTTTTATTAATTTGTTATTTATAATATTATATAATATTTTATTATTAAAATTGCAACTTTAGATTTTATTTTATATTTATATTATTTATGCTAATTTATATTTATTACTAGTTTTTTTTGTATTAATACTTTTATATAGCTTTAAAGCAGCAAATATTATTGTTTAAAAATTTGTTTGTTTTTTTAACGTATTTATTATTACAACAATTTAATATTTTAAATTATATAACATATTATAAACTAATTAAACTTAAAATAAATTTTTTTCTAAGTTATATTTTATATATAAATATTTAATTTAATTATAAATATTAATTTTTTAGTTATATGTTGTACTTTAGTAAATAATAAATATAGCTTTTAAAAAGCTATTAAGTTTATTATTTAAAAATAAAACAATAGATTATAAAACAAACAGCGCTTAAAACTATTAAACTTTTGCAACTAATAACAATTTTTTAAATATAGCTTTATTTATATTAGTTTTTAATATAACACTTTTAGTAAATATTAAAATAGCTAAAGTTAATAAAGCTAATAAAATAAAAAAAAAACAATTAAAAAAAAAAATAAATGAAACTATTGCTATATATATATTTTTATTTGAAATATTAAATAAAAAAAATAAAAATAGCAATAAACTAATATTTAAAACAGATATATTTTTTATAAAATTAAAAATTTTGTTAAAACATTTTAATAGAAATGTTTTAGCTTTTAATTTAAATGTTAATTTTATAAATATTAATATTTTAATAAAATATTTCAATTTAATATTAAATTTAAAACTAGTTATTAATATATAAAATATAACTATTATAAATAATATATTAATAGTTTTGTTTTTTTATAATTTTAGCTAGTTTATTAATATATTTAAGTTTAAAATTAAAATAATATAAAAAAAAAAAAACATATTTTTTATATAAAAAAACATTTTTATAATAAACTTTATTATATTTTTTGTTAAAATATTTTATAAACAAAAAAAAAACGATATAAAAAAATTTGCAGCTAAAAAAACTAAAACAAAAAATACAAATAAAATTATAACAAACTTATTAATAGTAACTAATAATACTAATGTTTTAACAAAGTTATATTAAAATATAATATTTTAAAAATTATAACTAATTTTTAAAATATTAAACTAGTATAAATTATATTTTAAATATATTATATTTTATATTTTTTTTTATATATATAAATATATTTTTTATTATTTATTTAAAAAACAAAATATATATGTTATTTTTTTAGCTTTTTTTATAACTTTTTTTTTTATTTTTTTTATTACTTTTTTACAACTATTTCTTTTATTTTTTTTACAACTTTTTTATAATTATTTTTTTTATTTTTTTTATAACTTTTTTATAGCTGCTTTTTTTATTTTTTTTATAACTTTTGTATAATTATTTTTTTTATTTTTTTTACAACTTTTATACAACTATTTTTTTTATTTTTTTTATAACTTTTTTTTAAAAGCTGCATTTTTTGCTATTTATTTCAGCTTTTTTGCTTTAACGCTTTTTTTTTACATATTTTGTTTTTAAACTTTAACGCTTTTTTTTTATATATTTTGTTTTTAAGTTTTATTTTTTTGCTTTAATTATATAAGTTTTTTATATATTTATTAATATATTGTTTATTACAAATAAAAAAACTTCCAAAAAAAAATACAGCAAAAAACGCTAAAATTTTATTGTTTAAAAAATACAACACTATTTAAATAAATAAAATAACTATAATAAATAAAACTTTTATAATATTATTAAAAAAAAAAATTTTAACACTTTTAATTAGTTTTATAAATTTAAAAAAATAATTGTTTATAAAACGCTATTAAATTATATTAATAAAAACAATAACAATAAAACGAGCTTTGTAAAAAAAACTGCTTATATTTTTAATATTTTTTATTTTTTAATTAATTAAAAAAGCAATTTAAATATTAAAACAATATATATATATTTTATTATTATAAAATATTATAAATATTACTTTTATATAAATAATAAATAATTTAAACTAAAAAATAAATATAATACTTTTAAAAAACAAAATATTTAAGTTTATAAATATTTTATTTTTTAAAGTTTTATTTATAACTAAATATTTTATTAATATATTAATAACTACTAATTTTTTAAAGCTAACATATAAATTTTTTTATAATAAAGTTTTAACAAAATTTACTAAAGCTAAAAAATAGTTTATTTATATTTTTTAAATTAAAACAGTTTTTATAATTATTATATTTTTTATAAATATTAAAAATAATATATTTATTTAAAAATTAAAAACAAATATTATTTTTGTTAATATTAAAAATTTAATTTTTTAATATATAATAATATTAATTATAATATTTTATATATTTATAAAAACAAATTTTTAACAATTTAATAAAACAAATTATAAAATATTATTTTATAATTTAGTTTAAGTTTTTAAATATTTAATAAAAAACTAAAGCTAAACATTATATATTTATTTAATATTTATTTAATTTTAAGCTATTAATATAAAATATACTTTTTTTAAAATAAACTTTTTATTTTAAAAAAGCATTAATATAAAACTAAAATATAAATTAACTTTATTAAATATAAAAATATATTAAAAAATTTAAAATATATAAAACTTAGTTTTATTATAAATATAAATAATTATAAATATATTTAAATTTTTTAATATAAATATTAAAAATTACAAATTAGTATATAAAAAATATAAAAAAAAATTTAATTTTTATAAAAAGTTTATAAAAACAATAGTTTTTATATTATATATTTTAAATTTAACTATAATATTATTATTAAATAATATTATTTAGTAAATATTAAATTAAATAAATAAAAAAGTTGCTAATTTTAAATTAATATTTATAAATTAAATTAATATTAATTTAAAAAAAAACTTTAAATTAAAAGTAAATAATATTGTTATAAACAAAACTTAAATATTAAATTTTATAAATATAATATACTATTTTAAAAAAATATAAATTATATTTTTTATTATATATTATTTAAATTTTAAGCTTAATAAAGCTATTTTATACAAATATTTATAATAATTAATTAATATTTTATAAAAATATTTTAATATAGCAACTAATATAAACAATAAAATATTATTTTTTTATAACTATATTATAATATAAATTATATTTATTATAAATATAAATATTAAATTATTTAAATTATTAAAACTATAAAAATTTAATAGTAAAATTGTTAAATTTAAAAATTTATTTATTAAAGCTATAATAACTAAAAAACTATTTTATAAATATAACAATATTAATGTTTTATTTTTTTTTAATATTTTTTATATTAATAAATATATTTAACTATTAATTTTTTGTTATAACTATTTATATTTTTTATTTAATTAGTTTATTATATTAAATAAGTTTTTATATATTTTATTTATTAATAACAAGCTAAAAAAAAAAGTTATATATTATATTATAATAATATTTTTTTTTTTTGTTTAATAGTAAATAATATTTTATATATAGTTTTAACTTTTAAAAAATAAAATATTTACAAGTTATAAATATTTTGTTTTTTAGCTTTTAAAAAATAAAATATTTATAAGTTATAAATATTTTTTTTTTTAGTTTTTAAAAAATAAAATATTTACTAGTTGTATATATTTTATTTTTTAGCTTTTTTTTTTTTTCGTTTTTTTTTTTTATTTATAATATATTAACTTTTATTTATAAAGCATATAATTTATATATTTAATATAACTAGTTTGTTTATTTATAATATTTATTTTAATATTTATTAAAAAAACGTTGATATATATATATTAAATTTTAATTAATTTTATATTATTACTAAAATTATTATTATAAATATTACTTATTTTAGTTAATTTTTGTTAAAAAAAAAAACTTTATATTATTATAGTATTATTTTTAGTTTTTTAGTTTTTTTAAATTTGTTATTTTATATTATATTTAATTTTAGCAGCTAAATTTTAAATTTTAAAATTTATTAAAATTTTTTTATTATTATTAATACTTTAAACAATATTAATTATAGCTATATAATTTAGTTATATTATAAAAATATATTGTAAAACTATAACATTTTTTTTATTTGTTTAAAGTTTGCTATTAAAATAAAAAATGTTTTAAATATAACAATAAACTTGTATTTTTAATTTGTATAAAATATTTTTTTAAATAGTTATTATTATTATATAATTATTAATATTAATTTTATATTAAATTATTTTTTATATATTAATATAGCATTAAATAGTAAGTTTATTAAACAAAAAAATTTTAACTAAATATTATATGTTAATTTATTATTGTTTATAATATATATTAATTATAAAAAGTTCAATATTTTTAATACAAAGTTGTATAATTAACAAATATTTATTTAATTAATAAACTAATTAAAATTTATTAAATCGCTGTTATTTTTTTTAGTAGTTTAAATTTAATTTAATAAAAAAATTACATTTAGTTAAACTTTTAAAAAATAGTTAATAAACAAAAATTTAAATAAATATAATAAAAGTTAATTAAAAGTTTTAAATAAAGTATTTTTAAAACAGTATAACTTTATATATAAAAAAAGCAGCTATTATAAAATTATTAAAAGTTAAATTATTAATTTAAATAAAAATTTAATAAATAATAAATTGTAATTAAAATTTTAAATATATAATATAAACGATTTAATAAATAATAAAAAAAATATTGAAAAAAATGTTAAAAAAAATTCTGTACTACTAAAAAAATATAGCTAAATTATTAAACTAAATGTAAATTTAATAAATATTAAAAAAGATTTTGTAGTATTAATAAAACATAGTTAAATTATTAAATTAAATGTAAATTTAATAAATATTAAAAAAAATTCTATAATATTAACAAAAAATAGTTAAATTATTAAACTAAATATAATATTTATAAAAATAAATAAAAATTTTATAATATTAGTAATATATAATTAAATTATTAAATTAAACAAAAAACTTATAAATATAAATAAAAATTCTATTTAATTAACAGTATATAATTATATTATTGAATTAAATATATAACTAATAAAAATAAATAAAAATTTTATATTATTAGCAATATATAATTAAACTATTAAAAGTAACAAATAATAAATAAAAATAAATAAATATATTATAAACTATATAATATTAACAAACTTTTTAAAAAAAAGCTTTTAAACAAAATAAATACTTTTAATTAATATTTTAACTGTTTTATTAAAAGCTTAAAAACAAGTGCTTTTAATTAATATTTTGCTTGTTTTAACAAAAGCTCTAGTTTTAAAAAAAAGTACTAAAAAAAAGCACTTTTTTAAAAACAGTACTTTTGAAATAGTTTTTATAAAAATATTAATTAAAAAAAAAAAAAAATTATAATTAATAAAGTTAATTAAATTTAAATTTTTATAGTTAAATTAATTAATAATAAAAATTGAAACAATTAAATATTATAAATTTAAATGTTTGTTTAAAAGCTAGTTTAAAAAATAAAATATATAAAATTAAATATATATTTTATTTTATAAAAGCTTATATAATTATATAAAATAAAAAAGTTAGTTATTTAAAGCTAGTTTAAAAAATAAAATATTTAAATTAATTATATATTTTGTTTTTTAAAAGCTTATTTAATTAGCTAATATAAAAAAGTTAATTTTTAAAAACTAGTTATATTTTATAACTTTTTTTAAAGTTTAAATAATATAACTATTATATTAAATTAAAATAATATTATAAATAAAAACAAATTTATATTTAATTTTTTTTTTATTATAAATTTTAAAAAAGTTTATTTATTTTAAAAATAAATAATTATTAATATTATTAATATTATTAATATAATTATTATTATTAATATAGTTAATATTATTAATAATTAATATAAAATTAATATTACTTTTGTTTTTTATATTATATTGTTTAATATGTTTTTTTTATTTAGTAAGCTTTAATAAAAACTTTTTTTACTTTTTTATAAAATTTATAATTATATTAAAGTTATATTTATTATTTATATTTATAATATATATTAATTAATTTATAATTGTATTTAATAAGTCGGGCTATATAAATATATTAATAAATAAAAATAGCAGCTTTATAATATAAAAATATATATTAAAACAGTAATATAATTAATTTTTATATAAAATAAAACGAACTGTTAAAAATATAAAAAACTATTTAAAACATATATAAAAGTTGTTATTATAACTTTTTACTATTAAATATTTTAATAAAACAATAAAATTAATATATTTTTTAAATTTATATAATACTATTTATTAAACAGTATAATATTAATATATTATAAAATATATATTAAATATTTATAGTTTAAATTTATTTTTAACTAGTAATAAATAAATAATTATTATAAACAAAAATGCTTAGTTTAAAAAAATTAATATATTATAATTTAAATAATTTTTTATATAATAAGTTAAAAAACTAAAACAGTAGTAAAAAATGTTAAAAAAATCAAATCGTTAATTATTATTACATTTTAACAATTATAAATATAAAAATTTTATATATTTAAAATTAAATATAATAAAAATATAAGTTTTAATATAAGCTTTATAATAATTAGTTTAATTATTTTATAATATATAATAAAAGTTTTAATAATTAAATATAATATTTTAAACAATTTAAACTTTAGTATATTAATAAACAAAAGTTTTAGTTTTTTAAACTGTAATTTTAGTTTAATTGTTTAATATTAACTATATATATAATAATTAAAAGCAATATTTATACTTATTAAATTTATTATTAACTATATTTATTTTAAACTATTATTATTATATTAAAATAAATAATAACAATATATTACTATTAAATAATATATCGCTTTTTTTAAATAAAACAATAACTTTTTTTTTTTTTAATGCTAAAAATATTTTAATGTAAAATTTATATAAATTAAAAAATATAAAAATATAAAAATAACTGTTATTAAAGTTTAATAAGTTTTTATATAAAACAGTTTTAATAGCAATATTAAAAAAGTTTAATTGTTTAAATAATTTTTTATAAACTTTAAAAAAGTTAAAATTATATATATAAATAATAATTTATAGTATTAATTTATATGTTTTATTATATAGTTTATACATTTTATTATATTGTTTAAGCAATATTATATATATTAATATTTACATTATATTTATTTGTAACATTGTTTTAAATAAAGCATTAGTTTTAATAGTATTTTATATAACATTTTATAAATATAACTATTTATTACTATAAAATAGTTTTAAAAACAATAAATATAGTTTATTTAAAACAATATTGTTAAATTAAAATATATATTATTAAAATATATTATTTAATAACTATATTATATTATATTTATATATAATATTTTTAATTTTAAGCTTATAATACTGTTATTTTTATTTGTTAAAAAAATAAATATTAAACTTTTGTTTTTATATTTAAAAGTATTAAAAAAATATACTGCTAATATAAATAAACTAAAACAAACTTAAAAATAGCTAATTAATATAAAAGTGTTTAATATATAACTTTATTAAAAATTAATTAATAAATAAGTTAATATTAAATAAAATAAATATAACAAACTTTTTAATAAGTTTAATAAAATAAGTAATATATATTAATATTAAAATATTAAAATTTTTAGTTAAAATAAAAAAATAAAAATTATACTTTATATAGTTTATTAAAATAAACAGTTAATATATTTATATAAATATAAGCTGTTAAAAGTTAATAGCTATAAAATATAACTATAAAATGTAATATTTGCAGTAAAAACTATAGTTAAACAGCAGTACTTACAATAGTATAAAAAATCATAAAATATATAGCTAGCTTTTATAGTTTTAAAAAGTTTAAAAAATATATTTTATATTTACAAACTATTTAAAAATAAATATACTAGTTTAAAAACAGTAAAAAGTTTATATAAAATTAAAACTTAATATAAACAGTTTAAACTATAGTATATTAAACAAAAGCTAGTTTTTATTTAATATTTAAAAGTACTATTTATAAATGTTATAAGCTTTAAATTAATATAATAAAAAAAGCTTTTTAACAAGCTTTTTTATTATATTTAATAAACTTATATTTTAAAACAAGTTTTATAAATATAAATATGTTATAAATTTTTTAAATATATAATTAATTGTTTATTTTATATAAATTAAACATTTTAATTTATAAAATAATATAAATAATAAAGTTAAAATATTAATTTAGTTTTTAAATTTAACAATATATAATATATTATAAAACTTAAAATTTATTTAAATTGTTTTAAAGTTTAATAAATTAAAGTTAATAATTAATAAATATTTGTAATAAAAATTATATATTACTTTTTTTAAAATATTATTTGTAATAATATCTTTTATATTATATTTTTATAAAATAATAATTGAATTAACAAAATAACATAATTTATTTTTGTTATATAACTGTTTTAAATATTTTTAAAATATAACAATATATTTATATAATATATAATATTATAAATAAATTTAATGTTTTTATATATAAGCTTAAATTTTAATTTATAATATATTAACTTTTATTTATATTTAAATAAACAATATAAAATATTAGTTTATAATAATATATAAATAGAAATATTTAAGTACTAGTAATATATAATTGTTAATAAATAAAAACTATATATTAAAAAATAAATAAACAATATATTGTTTAAAAATAAGCGGTATGTTTAAAAAAAACAAATATATATAATTAAATTTACTAATATTATAAACATTAAGTTATATATTATATATTATATAAAATATAACAGATTAAAAAGTACAGTATAAGTTTTATAACAATATAATATAAAAAAAAAAATATAAAACAAATAAAATATATGCTTTAAAAATATTTTTAAAAATTAAAATTAAATAATATAATTATTAATATTATAACTTTTTTTAACTAAAAGTTATATTTACAATATAAAAAAAAAGTTTTTAATTAATTAAAACAAAAGTTTAAACTTGTTATAATTTAATAGTAAATATTAAAACAGTATTTTTTAATAAGTTAACTTTTTTTAAAATACTGTTTTATTTGTTAAATTGTTATTTGTTAAAATATTATTAAATATAACTAAATTATTATTAATAATATGTTTAACTAATTAAAACAAAATATAACTTTTGTAATATTTATTACTGTTTAATATAGTTGTTAGTATTATTTTTAATATATATTTAGTAGAAGTATAAAAAAAAAGTTTATAATTAAAATATTTAACAAGCTTAAAAAGTTAAAAAAAAAGCTTAAAAAATGAAATATTTGCAAAAATTAAATATTTTGTTTTTTAAAAGCTTTTAAATTATATAGTTTATTTTTTAAAAACTTTTAAGCAAATATTTTGTTTTTTAAAAGCTTTTAAATTAAATATTCCGTTTTTTAAAAATTTTAAATTAAATAGTTTATTTTTTAAAAGTTTTTTAAAAACAACAAACTGCTTAATTAATAAATAAAAAAAACAAAAAGTAAAATTAGCTAAAAAATATATTACAGTTGTACACTTTTTAGCATATTATTGTTATTTAATATTAAACAAAGTTATATTTTTGCTATAAAAAAGTAAAAAACTATTATTTTAGTTAATTATACAAAAAAACTAAATTAAAAACTTTTTTTGTTAATTAAGCAGTAAATAACGAACTTTTTATAACATTAATATTTTTAATAAAGTAGTTATTAATAATAATAGTTTAAAGTTTAAGTATTATTTTATTAGTTATTAAATAATTAAGTTTAAAGTTAAACAAGTTTAGTTTATTAAATATAACACTATTTAAATTTTTAATTGCAGTTTTATTATTATTTGCTAAAAAAATAACAAAGCTTGTTTTATTTTAGTTATTATTATAAAAAAAGTTTAAAATTTTTAAATTATATTAAAAAATAATATACTTTAAACTATTAAAAGTAGTGTTTAATATATAATACGATTAAAAAAATAAACATTAGTTATTTTTTAGCGTTTTAATTATATTTGCACTATTAAAAAAAAAATAATATAGTAATAAAACAAAATATCGATTTAAAAGTTAATAAATTAAATAGTTAAATTGTTATAAGTTGTTGTTAAAAGTAATAAAAATTTATAGCTTTAAAATTTAGTTATATATTAATACTATAATTATATTAAAAGTTTAATTAAAATAAAAAATAAAACAATTAAATTAAAAAATAAACTAATTAAATCAAGTTATAAGTTGTTTTAAATAAAGTATTATTTAAAAAGCTGTATTAATAACAAAATAAAAAAAAAATAAAACTAATTATTTAACTAAAAAGCTTTTTGTAATAGTACTTTTTGCTTTTGTGTTTATATTTTATTTTGTTTTTTTTAGCTACATTTAATATTTAATAAAAGCATTGTTTTTATAATTATATTAACAATAAAATAGTATATAAAATATAAAACTAGTAATATTGTTTTTATAATATTGTTAATAATAAAATAGTAATTAAAAGTATAAAATTAATAATGTTATATAATATTTATAGTAATAATTATAAAAAAAAAATAAAAAAATAAAATATA
>MU378553.1:0-15381 GCA_022495175.1 Hypoxylon argillaceum | reverse complement strand
TAATTTTTATATATAAAAAAAAATATAAAATATATAATAAAAATTTTAAAAATAAATATAAGTTTTTAAATTTTTATTTATATAATAAAAATAAACACTTAGTTATTTGTTTTAAGCATTAAAATATATATTAATATAATTAATTTTAATATAACTAATTATAATATTAAATAGTTTATTTATATAATTTAAAGTTTTAATATATTTACTAATATAAATACTAAAACTATTTATATAAATATATTATTATTTAAGTTTTTATTATTTTTTTTGTTTTTATATTTTTTAAAAATATATATAAACTTGTTTTTATATAATGTTTTATATAAACATTTAATTTGTTTTTATTTAATTATAATATTAAATTTTTGTTTAAATATATAATTAATATTTACAAATATAAATTTTATTTAATTTATAAAATCAATTATAAATATTTATATAAACTATTTATTTTTAACTTTTAGTTATATATAGTTATATAAATATTATATAAAATATATTATTAATTATATAAATTTTAAAAATATATTAAAGTTAATAGTTATATTTTAATACTTTAGATTTGTTTTTTTTTTTAAACTTTTATTTAAATTTTGCTACTTTTAGCTATTTTTTTATATATAAAGTTATTTTTATTATATAAAATTGTTAAATTATTATTTTAAGCTTATTTTATTATTGTAACTATTACTACTATTGCTACTTTTGTTATTAATATTAATATAATTATAAAAAATAAAAAAATAAAAGTTGTAAAATAAATAAAGTAATTAAAAAATTAAATATATAAAATAGTTTATAATTTTATTAATTTTTATATAAAAATTAACTAAACTATTATAAAAAAAATTTCAACTTTATAATAATTAAGCTTTGTTTATTTAATAGTTAATTTAATATATTTTTAACTTTTAATAATAAATACATTTTGTTTACTATTATATAAAAAAGTTAAAAATATAATATAAAAGTTATTTTTAATAATAACTAGTTTTTATTTTTTTACTTTATTAATTTATAATTATATTTTATAATTATTAATTAGTATTAATAAAACTTTATATATATATATGTTAAACCAATGATCTAACAGGACCTGTATGTATGCACTTAGTGCGTACGACTAGGTCTTTAACCAGGACTCTTATTAAGTAACCAAATAAATAAAAAATACGGGGACCCACTGGGATCCACAGGACCCACAGGTCCCACGCACACATACATATAAATAACCTATGTACAACCTTTCTAGTCATACTTTCTTTTGTAAAATACACATACAAATCAATACAAAATCTTAAAACTTAAAAACAAACCCTAAACTTTACAAATTACTCCAAATTCTCTTGTATACATATATACAAAAAGTTCCACTAACATTAATCAATAATTATAAAACACGATCACAAATTAACAAAGTAAAAAAGCAAAGCCTAGCTATAAAATAGCTTTTATACTAAATCTTTTACTTTTTATACAAAAAGTGAACTATTATTTGCGTCAATTAGCAAAAAAAAAGTTGAATTAACTGTCGAACGAAAAAACTTAACTATTGCAAAATCGAAAACCTTTTTTATACAATATTTAGTTACTTTTGTATAAAAATTAACAAAACTGTAAACCATTTTATATATTTAACCTTTTAACCATTTTACCTACTTACTTTTTTTTTTACTTTTATACCTACTTCTACTACTTTTTACAATTATATCAGTACTTATAATATAAGCAGCAGCAGCAGTAGCAGCTGCAGCAGCTTAAAATAACCATTTTAAATTTTTAAACAAAAAATCTAACCTAAATCTACCTTTGTACAAAAATATAGCTAAAAAAAGTAGCATTAACGTTTTTAAATAAAAAAGTAAAACCGATCTTAAATATTGAAATATTATCATCGATTTAAACGATCCAATCATTTTAACCCAAGTGTTAACATATTTTGTATAATATTTAAAAAAATACGTATAATTAAAAATCAAAAGCAAACAGTTTATATAAACATTTGTAATAAATTTTAAAAACTAAACAAAACTTATATTTATAAATACTAGTTGTATATTTAAACGCATTTTTATTATATTAACTAAAAACAATAAAAAAATCAAAGTATACAAAGTTACATATAACAACAAGCTTATATATTTACTTAAAAAATTCAGCGATAATAACAACAAAAAATCAAATAATAATATGTTTATATAAACAGCTTTAGCATTTACACCAGCGAGCGTGCCAAAACTTTAAATCGTATAAACAAATTATTTAGCACTACAATCAGCTGCATCAAAGCTAACAATATTAGCACATATTTTAGTGTTTAAAACAAATAACCAAATACCTATTTTTATTATATAAACAAAAACTCAAAAACTTATACTTACTTTTAAAATTTTTACTGCATATTCTGCACTCCTTTTTATATACAAAAATCGATTGTACAAACTTTTTTTTACTTAAATTATTTACAATAGTTTAATTAAAACAGCTTAATTTACTGCATTTACTAAAGTATAACGATTTAATTAGAACTATAGCAATAAATTATACAATATATTGTACAACAAAGCTTAAATTTTTATTTTAACATGCTGTTGATTTAGTATTACTAAAAAACAATACTATGCAATATTTTTTTTTGTACTAAAAAAAAAAGCTAAGCAGTACTATTTCAATTATATTAGTTTAACACATAAATAAAACAAAATTTATACAATATTTAACAATTATTTTAATATAATAGTTAATTATAATTAATACTAAACTGATTAAATTATAACTACTTTTGTACAAATAAAACAAAACAATTTAATAAAAACAATGTTTAAAGTATTAAAAACTATAATTAACAAGCTTTAATTTATATAATATGCTTTAAAATCTAGCTATTATAAAAAAATACCATTTTATATAGCAGTTGTATAAGTATGCTTTAGTGTATTTAAGTTTAAACTTGCCTTAATTAGTTAAAAACTTATATATAAAGCATTATTTTTTAACTTGTAAACAGTACTGCAGGTTTTTTTTAATTAAAAAATAAACTACTATTGTATAATAAACGTTTATTTTGTTAACAAACAGTATAATACTAAGTACTTAAAAAAATCGTACAATTATAGCTTAAAAAAAAATTTTCGCTAAAAACTACTATAGCAATTATACAATAAAAACAACAGAAGTAATAAAAAGTGCTTTATTTGCAAAAAGCTTAATTATTGGTTTATTAATTATAGCTAACAAAAAAAGTCAAAAATAAAAAACCAATATTTTGCTATATATAATACTTTAAAGCAAAAAACCTTATTATACAAAAAATATAATATATTTGTATTAAACTATAAAAGTAATAAAAACTTTTTATACAACAGTAAATTTAACAACAACTTAAATTTTAAAACTAAAAACAAAACAGTTTAATTTTTAATAAATTTAGCATATTTTTATTGTATAACAGAAAAAAACATATATATTTAAAACTAAACGTTAATATTAAACAATTTTTATTTAAACAGTTAATATAATATAAAGTACTAAAGTATTTTATAAAATACTAGTACAATTAAAGTTTTAACTATTAAAAAAGCTTAAGCTAAAGCTTTTGTACAAAAAAACTTTTTTGTACAAATAAACTAAACTTTAAACAGTGTAACAATTTAATTTAGTAATATTAAAAGTTTTAAAGTTATAAATACTATAATTATATTAACGTTGATTAAATCAATCAAATTTTATATTTTAAATATATCAACTTTATTTTTATTATTGCTGCAAAATATAAACTGACTGTACGTTTATTTCAACAATATACAAAATATAATTGTATAACAAAATGATATAACAATATTAATTGTATAAAAATAAAAACACTTGTTTTTTAATATTAACTGATCAAAAGCTGCAAATTATTTTATAAAAAAAAAGCTTTAAAAGTTACATTGTTAATTTAAACACTTTTATATAAAAAAATTTATAAAGCTACTGTAAAAAGCTAAACATAATAACATTAATGTTTTAGTACTTTAAAAAATCAAAAAATTTTGCTACTATTGTTAATTATACAACTAATTTTTAAGAAAATTTAAGTTTTTACTAAAAAACAAATATAATTTTAATTACAAAATTATAATTAATATTGTACAAATTAATAAACAACTAATTTTATATATAATTAATATAAGTATTTTGTTTTAAGCAGCTAAATTTTTAAAGTTTTTATTTGTATATAATACTTAAAATGCATTATACTAATGTTAAATTTTAATATATTAAAAGCTATTTAATTATATTGTATATAATTTTAGTATAAATTTTGTATTTAAAAAATTTTGTAATAATGTACAACTAGTTGAAACTTTATATAAAAAAATACTTGTTAAAATATATTAAACTGTTAAAAAAGTTAAACAAGTACATGTATTATTTTGTTGTACGTTTAATATTTTATATAAAAAAATCGGTTATTATATAAACAAAAAAACGGTACTACAAATAGCTATAAAAGCTTTAAACAATATAATTAAACTAAACGGTTTTATATTTACTTTATTAGTTTTTAAAGTTTACTTTAAAATTAACAGCAACTTACTTTTTTTGTTAAAAATTACTTAAAAAGCAAAAGCTGTACAAAAAGCTATAAAAATGTTAAAAAATATTCGTATAAAAATTAATATTAACTAAGCTATATAAACTAAAAACAAATCAATATTATTATATAAAGTACTTTTTTTACTTTTTTAAAATAAAGTTATAGTATAAAAAAAACGCAAAAGCTAAACAAAACTGTACAAAATTTTTACAATTAAAAATTGTAATATTATAGTTAATATAACAAACAAACTAGCTAAGTTTTATTATATACAAGTTAAACTATATTATTAAAAAAAAACTATACTTGATTTATTGTACAAAAAAAACAACTTTTTATATAACTCTTTTTAAGCTGTTAAACAGCTACAACTTTAACGTAAAAGCAAATCGAAAAAATCATTTGTATTTATTAGTAACTAGTACTTTATATTAAAAAAAGTCAACAATTACGCTTTAGTTATATAACTAAAACAAAACGATATAATTATTACATTTAATGTATTTTTTAAACAATTAGATATAACTAAAATAAATGTATTAACAAACCAAAGTATATTTTAGTTTATACAATATAACTTGAACAAACATAACTAAATGAAAATTTTTTAAATTAAGCTTATACAAAAAATTAAAAGCAAAACAATTAAACTGTACAAAAAGTTTAAATTAATTGTACAAAAATATAAAAACAACAACAAAGTTTAAATTTTTATATAAGTACTAACAATTTAGTGTATAAATTAACAGTTTATTATAGCTTTAAAACTATTGCTAATTTAAAACTATAGTATATATATAAAACTGCAAAATATTTTTTAAATATATATACAGTTATATAACAATTTAAACCGAAAAATTTATACTTACTTGCTGAAAAAACTAAAAAGCAAATATTTAATAAACATTATGTTTTAGATTATATAACTATTATATAAATTAACTAAGTTAAAATTATATTAGTATAAAATATACTATAAACATTATTGCTAAAAATTAAGCATAAAAATATTTATGTACAACTTATATTTATTATATATTAAAAAAAAACCTAACAAATTTGCAATTATAAAACTACAAATAAACAATACTTTCAATATTGTGTTTAAAAAATTTTTATATAAAAAAAAAATTAAGCTACTATTTTGTATAAAATTAAAAGCAAAATTAATACTTAAACACTTTGTTAAATTTAACGAAAACAAAATTTAAATAAATAAACAAGATTTTTTTTTTATTTAATAAAAATAAGCTAAACAATTATGTACTATTAACTTTTGTACAAAAAATTATTTTTAACAATATGTTGCTTAGTAAGCTTAAAATATATATATCGTTTTTATATATTAACTAAAAACATTATATAATTTATTAGTTGCTGCATAAGTTTAAAAGCTATTAAAAAACAACGTTAAAGCATTAAATATATAAATATAGTAGTAAATCAACAACGTATAACAAAAACTATGTTATATACTTTTGAATTTTAATTGTACAAAAATTTTTATTTTTATTAACAAAACGTTTACAAATAACAAAAATTTAAATTTTTAAATTAAATTTATAATTGTACTAGCTAACAAAAGCTATATAAAAAATACTTTTATAATTAAAAGCAATATTATTTATTAAAATTTAATTAAATGTAAACAAGTTATATATAGTGTATTAGCAAGTAAGCTATATAGCATAATTAACAGATTTAATTATATTATTGCACTTAGTACAACTTTTTAAAAAATTATTTGTACAATAAAATTATTAACAGTACTACTAGTTATATGTATAAACTTTAAATTTTTGTATAAATGTTTGGTTAAGCTGAAAACTATGCAAAAAAAGCGACTTATAATTAATATTATGTTATTTTAAAAAGTATACAAAAATTGCGAAATTACAAAAATATAATAAATCGATAATAAAAACAATTTAACAAACATTTATATAAAAAAAACACTTAATTAAGTATTAAAAAAGCTAATTAATACAAATAAGTTAGTTATACAAGTAAAAGCATATATAAATTAATTAAACAGCAAAAGAAATAACAAAAAATTAGTTAATATTGAAACTGAAATTACTGTACAAAAAAAAAAAGTTTTAATGTTAAACCAATGACTTAATAAGATTTATATGTATACACTTGGTATATATAACCAAGTTTTTAACTAGGACTTTTATTAAATAACTAAATAAATAAGAAATATAAAGACTTATTAAAATTTACAAAATTTACAGGTTTTACATATATATACATGTAAATAACTTGTGTATAACTTTTTTAGTTATATTTTCTTTTGTAAAATATATATATAAATCAATATAAAACTTTAAAACTTAAAAACAAACCTTAAATTTTACGGATTATTTCAAATCTTTTTGTATATATATGTACAAAAAGTTTTATTAACAATATATATATAAAAAAATTTGAAATAATTTATAAAATTTAAAGTTTGTTTTTAAGTTTTAAAATTCTATATTAATTTATATATATATTTTATAAAAAAAAATATAACTAAAAAAGTTATATGTAAGTTATTTATATATATATATATATAAAACTTGTAAATTTTATAAATCTTAGTAAGTCTTTGTATTTTTTATTTATTTGGTTATTTAATAAAAGTCTTAGTTAAAGTCTTAGTTATATACACCTAGTGTATATATACAAGTTTTGTTAAATTATTAGTTTAACAAAAATATTGTTTTAATAATTAACTTTAAAATTGTTATAATAAATTTAATAAAAAATTATTTATATAATAAAATTTATTAAAAATAAAAGCAATTTTATAAAAATATTAATATTAACAACTAAACTATTTATAAACTATATAAATAATTAATAAAAAATAAAATAACTTTAATAAATAATAAAATAAATATTAAAAAAATATTTAAAAGATTTAAAACAAATTGTAGTATTTTTATATATATAATAATAAAAAAAGTTATTTTAAATTTTTATATTAATATTTAAAAAAAAAAAAATATATATTTGTTAAAATAGTAGTATTAGTTATAGTTAATATATATTTAAATTTTTTTTATATAATTTGTTATTTGTTTACTAAGTAGTTAAGTATATTTTATTATATATAATATTAATAAACTGTTAACAAGTTTATATAACTTTTATATATATGTTATATATATAAAGATTTTTTTTTAAATATAAAAACAACAATAGTATTATATAATTATAATATTATATTTTATTTTAGCTTTGTTATATATAATTAATTGTATAAAATTAAATTAATATTAATTAGTAGTTATATTAGCTTTTATTTATTTTAATAGCAATATATTATAAATTAACAAAATTTAAAAACAAAAATTAACTAAAATAATACTAAAGTTTTAATTATATAAATATACTTTTTTTTTATTTAAGTAAAAAATATTTACTTTTATATTATATTTTAAATTTATATTTATATATATATATATTTTTTTTTATTTAAGCAAAAAATATATATATTATTATATATAAAAAAAAATCAAGTTTTTTATTATATAAATGTACTTTTTTTTTATTTAAACAAAAAATATTTTTATATAGAAAATATAATAATAAACAATGTTGTTATTTAAAAGATTTTTATTATTTACAGTTGATTATATATATGTACTTTTTTTTTATTTAAGTAAAAAATATATAAGTTATAGTATAGTAGCTGGTGCAAACTGTGCAGTCACTTTAGCTACATACTGCAATCTTTTCGTTTCTTTTGCTTTTTCTGCAAAATTTACTTATTGTTAAAGTTTATTGCTTTAAGCAGTTTATATACTACTTACTTATATTATTTTGTACTAACTAGATTTTCTATTTTTTTTTTTTTTTTTTATATTTAAATTTTAATATATAATTAAGTTATTTAATTAGTAGCTTTGTTTTTTATAAATATTAACATATAACAATTTAAATATTATTTATATAAAGTATAAAAACTGCTTTTAAATATATTTTTACTTTAAAAAAAAAAAACAAATAATTATAAACTTGTAAAATAAATACTAATATAATAATATTATAGTAAAAAATATAAGTAGCAAGCTTTAAGCTTGCAAAAAAGTTCACTTTAATATAAATAATTTAAAAAAGTTGTTTTTTAAGCTTAACAAGGTTTTTTAAAGTAAAGCTTGATATAATTTATTGATTAATTTTAATTTTTAAAGTATTAAAACTTATATTTATACTGCAAAAAATAATAAAAAAAAAAACTTATATAAAGCTTTTAATAAAGCAGTTAATAAATTTTATAAACAATGTAAAAAACTTAGCTTTATAAATAAATAATATATAAACTTTATAAATAAACTTAAAAAAAACTAACAAAAATTAGTTATTAACTTTGTTAGTATATATATAAAAAGTAGTAATTTTATATTTTTTTATTGTAATATTATTAATAAAGCTTAAATAGTTATTTTTTAGTTTAATAAATTAATAAATTATATTAGTTTTAAACAACTACTTAAAAAGCTTAAAGCTTTATAAATTAAATTTAAGTTTTATTTATTTGCGCTTTTTGCTATATATTAACAAATAAATAACTTTTATAAACTTTTGCAAAAAAATAAAAACTAATTTAACAACTTAATTAAATAATATAACTTTTTTATTAATAAAAAACAAGCTTTAATAATTATTAGCTAATTAAAAATAAAAGTACTAACTACAAATTTTAACTATTTTGTATTTATTAATTAAATTATATTAAATCGTTTTTTTATTAAGCTAGCAAATTTAAAGTTAAAAAAGTTTTAACTTTAAAACTAAATTAATAAAATTAATTAGCAAGTAATAAATTTATTAGCTAAAAGTTGCAAAATTAATATACTATTAAACCAAACTAAAAAAAAAACTTGTAAATTAGCTAAAATTTTGATTTTTATTTTTTATAACAATTTTAATAAAAATAATATAAAATTCAAAATATAATATTGCAATATAAAAAATTATTTAATAATTAATAAAAACTGGTTTGTTAATAATGCTGTTAAAATAATAAATATTAAGTTTTATTTAAATAAAAAAATAGCTAAATATTTATAGCTTTATTTAAATAACATATATTTTAAAGTTTTAATTTTATTATATATATTATTTGTATATTTATATAAACATTATTACAACGTTAATATTTTTAATAAATTTAAAGCAAAATTTAAAACTTTATATATAAAAAATAACTTTATTAAATATTTTTTTAACAAGTTTGTTAAATTTAAAAATAACTTTGTTTATTTTACAAATAAAACTAAACTAATAAAAAACTAATAAAAAAATAGCTTTAAAAACTATTTTAATGTTTATATAATTGTTAATATTACTTTTAAATATTTAAAACTAAATAAAATATTTAAATTTTATATTTAATATTATATATAAATTATATATATTTTTAGTATAAAAAACAAAAAGTATAATATTTTATATAAAAATAAAAAAACAGTAGCTACATTTTAAAATAAAACTTTAACTGTAAATGCAAGCAAAAAATCTTGCAATAATAACTGTTTAAGTAAACAGTTTATATTTTAAACATAAATATAAAAAAAAAAAAAAATATACAAGTTATTAATAAAAAAAAAATGCTTTAATTATAAGCAAACTAAATATCGATTTTACAAATGTTTTAAAAAAAAAAACAGCGTTAATAAAAAAGCTTATTTTAATGTTATTATAAACTAACATTTTTTTAACAATTTAAATAAACAAAAAGTTAAAAAAAATAATATGCTAAAATAAAACATTATATAAATAAAAAATTAATTTTAAAAAAAATAACTTTTTTTTTAAAAAAAATGTTTTTAAAGTTTATTAATAAATTAAACATTATAAATAAATACTTAAAAAAAAAGCTTTTTTTGTATATTTATACTATAAGCTGTAATAAATTATTATTAACTATTAAAAATGCTTTTAAAAATATAAAAGCAAATATATATATATATATAAACATTATTTTTATTAAATAAATTATAAAATATTTAAACTTATTTTTAATTTAATTTATATTTTAAAATATAATAAAATATAACAAGTAAAACAAATAAAAAATTAATTAAGTTTTAAAAATTATTATAAAAATAAAAAAACATATATTTTAAAAAACACTTTTATATATTGTTAATATATAAAACAACTTTATTTTAAAAAAGTTATAGTTTTAAAAATATAATATTTTGTTTAACTATTAAAAAAATCAACTATTATTTTTATTTGTTTTATTTATTAATTATAATATAAAATATATTATAAATATAAATTAAACTAATATATAGCTACAACATTTTAGTTACAATTAAAATGTTGTATAAAAAAACATAAATTTAAAAAAAAACAAAAAAAAATGCAAGTTTTAAAAAAAAGCAGCTAAAGCTAACAATGTAAAACTTAAAGCTTTTATATAAGTATTAAAACGAAAAAATTTTAAAAAAAAAAATTTAAAAAAAATAAACTATGCTTTTAAAAAAAAACTACTTTTTATATAAAAAAAAATTTATTAAAAAAAAAAAAAACAATAATATATATTAACTAAAAAAATAAACTTTAATATATTAAAAAAATAAAAAGCTAATATTTAAAGCTTATATTGTATATAAAAAAATAAAGTTAAATAGTATAAAAAATAATTAAATATTAATATAATTAATATAAATGTTATAGCTTTTTAATTTTTAATAAAATAAAATAAACTAGCTAAAAAAGTTTGTATTATTAACATTTATAAAATTAATAAAATTATTACTAATAAAAAAGTTAAAAACTTTTTTATAAAAAAAAACAATAAATTATAACAAAAAGTTTTAAAAGTTATTTTTAACAAATATTATAATTTATTTTAAATATTTAATAAAATAAATTTTAATATATTATTTTTATACTGCTTATAAATAAACTATTATATTAAATTTATAAATAATAAAAAACTAAAAAACTTAAAATATTTATTTTTATATAAAATATTTATAAATAAATTAAAAGCTATAAAAAAATATTTAATAAACAATTTACAAAAAAGATTTATTAAACTAAACAATGTTTTATTTGCATTTTTTGTTTTATTTATAAATAAACTATATAATAAATTGCAATTTTATATTAATTATTAAAAACTTAATGTTTTTATAAAAAAGAATTATTATTTATTACTATTAATTAAAAAAATATTGTTTTAAATTTTTAAAACAAAAATTTTTACAAAAATTAATATAAAATAAATGTTTTATTAAATTTATATAAATTTAAATAAAAAAAATTTAATTATTTTTTATATTTGTTATAAAGTTTATTAATATAAAATGTTATTTTTTAAACTTATTAATAAACTTTTTATATTTTAAAAATATATAAACAATATTTTATTTAATTATTTAAATAATTTTTATAATATTTATATAAATAACATTTTTATTTATTTTAACAATTTAATTAAATATAAAAAACATATAAAAAAAGTATTACAACAACTAAAAAATGCTAATTTATAAGCTAATTTAAAAAAGTTAAAATTTTATATAATTAAAACTAAGTTTTTAAATTATATTATTAGTATAAATAATATATAAATAAACTTTAATAAAATTAACATAATATATAAATAAAAGTTTTTTATTATTGTTAAAAATATATAATTTTTTTTAAGTTTTTATAACTTTTATTGAAAATTTATAAAAAACTATAATAAAATAACTAAATTATTAAATTAATTAACAAAAAAAGAAGTTTTTTTTATATAAACTTTTTAATATAAAAAAGCTTTTAAGTTTTTAAAAAAAAACTTAGTTATATTTTTTATTTTAAACTATTATAACTATAACTTATTTATTAAAATAAAAACTAATACTTTTAATAAAGTAGTTATAAAAATAATGTTTTAACTTTATAAAAAAAAGTAATATTTAATAGTTTATTATTTTAAAACTTTATATAATATAAAATTAAACTATAGTATTTATAATAAAAAACTATTAGTAGTAATACTAATATTAAAAAAATAAAAACTAAAACTAATAAATAATTAATAAAAAAAACTGTTTTTTGTTATTATAAATTATAAAATATTAAAATATTTTAGTTAAAAGCAATATTTTAATTTAAAACAAACTAATTAAGCAATGTTTTTTTTAAAATATAACTTTGTAATTATTTACTGTTTAAGCAAAAAAAACATTGTTACAAATGTTTTATTTTGCAAATAAAAAAACTTAGTTATTTAAAAAAACAAAAAAAATATATAACAATATTTAATTATATTTACACTTTTTAATAAAAAATATTTAAAATAAATAATTAATAGTACAACTGTTGTTATTGTTATTATTTAAAACGATTTAAAAAAAGATCTGAAATAACTAATAAATTATTAACTTATTGATTATATTTTTAAACAAAACTGTATTAATTTTGTTATAAAAATATATTGTTAAAAAAGCAAAAAGTTAAACAATTTATAAACTTTAAAAAAAAAACTTATTTTTTACTAAAAAAAACTAGTTGTATTTAATTATACAAACTTATATATTTAATTAATTTTTAAAATATATAACTATATAGTTATAGCTTATTTAAATATAAAAAAAATAAAACAATTAATATATAAACAGTATTAATAATTTAAATTGTTTAAAAATTGTTAAATTTATATATCAAATTGTTTAAAGTATTAATTTGTTAAAATACTAAAAAATAAAACTTTAAAAAAACTATAACTACTTTTAATATTAAACCAAATATAAAAACATTTAGTTATAAACTTTAAACAAATATTAAAAAACTACAAAAAATATAATAATATATTAATTATAGTAAATCGATTAAATAAAAAAGTATAAATAATATTTTATATAATAGAAGCAATAGCAAAAAACGCTGCAAAAATATATTACAAAAGCTTTTTTTAAATATTTAATATATTTATAATTGTAATTATTAATAAAAAACTTTAATTTATTTTAGCTTTTACAAATAAATTAAACAAACTAATAAAAATTATTTATATTTTTATATTATTAAACTATTATAAAACAATAAACTAAATAAAAATTATAAATAAATATTTAAACTAAAAGTTACAATTTTATATAAGTTATTTTTAAAATAACTAGTTAAATCAAA
The DNA here is from genome assembly GCA_022495175.1 of Hypoxylon argillaceum. Taxonomy (NCBI): domain Eukaryota; kingdom Fungi; phylum Ascomycota; class Sordariomycetes; order Xylariales; family Hypoxylaceae; genus Hypoxylon; species Hypoxylon argillaceum. Next base: position 1,664 of record MU378553.1, on the reverse strand, counting down.
TTTTTACTATAAACTATATTTAAACATTTATATTATATAAATCAATAAAATTATTTTTTTATAAAATAAAAATAAACTTTTTTATACTTTTTTATTTTAATTAAAATTGTTAAACTATTATTAAAAAGTTAAAAAAAATAACTATATAAAAACAATATATTTAAAAGCAAAAATAAAAAAAAGCTTAAACTATAATAAATTATGTTATAATTATAAAAATAAATATACAAAAAGTTTAAAAAAAAATAGTTTATTAAACAAATAAAAAACAAAAAAAACTTAACTTTAATATAAACAATTATATATTTATTTTAAAAAAACAACAGTTATAAATTATAAATAAACTTTTTAATAAATTAAACTTTTTAATAACTTAGCAACTTTTTAAAATTTTAATACATAAAAAAAATATATATATATTAAAAGTTTTAAGCTTTTAAAAAATAACTAATAAATATTATATAAACAAACTACAAAAATATTTTAATAATTTTTTATTTAAACAAAAGTTAAAAAGTTCTACTAAAAAACTAATTAAATTAAAAAAAAAAAAAAAGTTTATTATTAAAAAAATTCAAATTTTATAATTATATTATAAAAAGCTTTAATATTAAATTATATAATAAAACTAAAACATTAATAATAAATAATATTTAATTAAAAATTTTAAAAATAACGCGTTATTTTTATACTAATTTTACTAAAATTATTTAAATGTAGCAAAACTTTTAGCACATTTAAAAAAATAGCTTTAAATAAAAGCAAAAAATAAGTTTGCAAAGTTTTATTTTAATAATAACAAAGTTATTAAAAAAAGCATTAAATAATTATATAAAAAAAAAAATGTATAAAGTTTAACTTATATAAAATAAGCTTTAATAAATTACTATTTAATAATTAAATATAAAAAAACTTACAAAGTAGTATAATAAATAAAAAGCTTAAAACAAAGCTTATAAATAAATATTTAAAGTAATTTTTTTTTTTATTAAAAAGCATTTAGTTTAATTACTATTTATATAAAAAGCTTATTTTTTTTTTTTAAAAAAAGTAGTTACAATATAGTAGCTAGTACAAGCTATATAGTTATTTTAACTATATACTGCAATTTTTTTGCTTCTTTTGCTTTTTTTGTAAAATTTATTTACTACTAAAATTTACTGCTTTAAGCAGTTTATATACTATTTATTTATATTATTTTGTATTAACTAAATTTTTTGTTTTTTTTTTTTTTCTTTTTTATATTTAGATTTTAATATACAATTAAATTATTTAATCAGTAACTTTATTTTCTACAAATATTAATATATAACAATATATATAAAAAAAAGCTTATAATTAATATTTTTTATTAAATAATTCAGTTATATAAATAAATTTAATAATAAACTTTTAATTATAATAATATTATAATAATTTTAACAAAAAACTAAAAAGTAATAATTATTTAATTATAATTTTTTATATAATAAGTTTGCTAATTATTTTAATATTAATAAAACAGTTATATAAAAATATATTAATAAAAACTATTAAAAAGTAATTTTTAACATTTTTACTATAAACAAGTTATATTTATAAATATATATAATTTATTAATTAATAAAATATATATATATAAAATATATAAATTAAAAGTTTTTAAAAATATATAAAAAAAACTT
>MU378552.1:0-15468 GCA_022495175.1 Hypoxylon argillaceum | reverse complement strand
AAATTTTTATATAAATGTTTAATTAAATTAAAAACTATATAAAAAAAATAATTTATAATTAATATTATATTATTTTAAAAAGTATATAAAAATTACAAAATTATAAAAATATAATAAATTAATAGCAAAAACAATTTAATAAATGTTTATATAAAAAAAACATTTAATTAAATATTAAAAAAACTAGTTAATATAAATAAACTAGTTATATAAATAAAAATATATATAAATTGATTAAATAGCAAAAAAAATAACAAAAAATTAGTTAATATTAAAACTAAAATTACTATATAAAAAAAAAAAGTTTTAATATTGAATTAATAATTTAACAAAATTTATATATATATATTAAATATATACAACTAAAACTTTAACTAGAATTTTTATTAAATAATTAAATAAATAAAAAATATAAAAACTTATTAAAATTTACAAAATTTATAAGTTTTATATATATATATATATAAATAACTTATATACAACTTTTTTAGTTATATTTTTTTTTATAAAATATATATATAAATTAATATAAAATTTTAAAATTTAAAAATAAACTTTAAACCTTATAAATTATTTTAAATCTTTATATATATATATATATAAAAAGTTTTATTAATAATAAATATATTATATTTAAACAATAACAAAAGTTTATTTTTTAAAAATCTGTTTTTTTATTATAAAATAAAACTAAAAATAACTTTAAATATTTTATTAATTAATATAAACAAATTAATATTTTTATTTTTGAATTTATATATAGAAATATATTTTATATATTTTATAACTTTTAATTAAAACTTTTATTTTATAATATTATATATATTATTATATTACAAAAATAAAAACTAATAAATATATTTATATTTTATATTAAAATATTTAAAATATTAAAATAATTAAAATTATAAAGCAAAATACTTTTTATAGAAATTACAATATTTACTATTACTATTAAAAAAATGTTTAATATTAATAAGTTTTTTAATTAATTAATAACTTAAACAACTAAATCTATTTTTTAAATTTTACTTTTATAATCAATTTATAAAAGAATAACATTAATATAAATTAAAACTATCGCTAATATTATTATAAAGTTTTAAAAATTTATAAATTAAATTAAATTTATATAATATTTTGTTAACTTTAATAATCAAAATTTTATATATTTTAATGTTACAATTTATTTAATGTTTTGTTATATTTTAAAATAAATAATTAAACTGCTTTTTAAAAAATATTTAAAAATAATAATAACAGAATTTCAATTATTAGCAATTGTACTAATTTAATAATTATATATTATAATATTAAAGCAAATCGATATAAATATAGCAGTTAAAACTTAAAAATAACATTTTAAAATAAAAAAACTTAATATTTTAAAATAGCAAATAATATAATATAGTATAACTAAAATAAATTTTGATTATATTTTTAAATATATTTTATAATTTAATCAAAATTAAGAAATATTTATTTTATATAAAAACAACTAATTGTTTTATAATATAAAAATTCTATTTAGTTGTTTAAAAAGTAATAAAATATATATAGTAACTGTTTTATTATTGCTGTTATAATAATATAATATATTAGTTATTAAAAAAACTTTTACTTTAGTTTTTTTTGTTTTAACTGCAACTAAATCAGTTTTTATAAAAAATAATATAATATTTGCTAATATAGTTTTTATAAACAATATTATATAATTTAACTAAAAATAGTTTAAACTATATATTAATAAAACTAGTTAATTAAAACAACATTTTATTATTATTTTTATATATTAATAATATTAATTAATTAATTAATAGTAAAAAAATACTTTTTTTATATTTAATAATATTATATTAAATATAAACAATACTAAAAACATTGTTAAATAAAAAAATAAAACAACTAATAGTTAAAAAATAGCAAAAGCTTTTATAGCTAATAAATAAAATACTATAAAAGCTATAGTAACTAATAGCTAAAAAAATATTACATTTAAATTTATAACAAATGCTATTATAACTAATAAATAAAATACTATAAATACTATTGCAGTTAATAATTAAAACATAAATATTATAATATAAATACTAGTTATTTATTAAATTATAATAGCTGCTATAGCTATAATATCTAATATATTTAAACATATTAAAATAATATTTATTAAACTATTTAATATTACTATTTTATTTAATGCTGCTATTATAATTATAAAAAATAATAAACAATTAAATAATGTTTTTAATATTATTTTTGAAATTTTATATATATTAGATTTATAAATTAACTATTATATTATTTAAAGTTTTTTAATTTTATATATTTTCAAATTTATTGTTAAAAAAACAAAAAAAAACTTATTATTTAATTAAAATATTACTAACTTTTTAAATTTTTAAAAATTAATATATAAAATAATTAAACTTATAAACAATATATATATTTTAATTTTTATAGTTTTTTACTTTTTATAATTATTATTAAAAATTATTTTATTTAAACTTTAGTATAATTATATTAATAATAATATTTAAACGATTTATAATATATTTTATATATAATAAATTAGTTTTTAATGTTAAACTATAAATAAATATAAATAATATTATAAAGCTATAATTAAAATTATTAAAAGTTTATTTATAAATGCTATAATAGTTGTTTATATTTTATTTGTAATTAATATAATAAATATATTAATTAAATCTAAATTTTTTTAAATTAATAAAATATTTTATATTATTAAATTTTTTATTTTTATTTTATTTTATTTTTTTTAATATAACAATTAAACTATTTATAAGCGATATTAAATAATTGTTGTTTTTTGTTTTTATAACTAATTTATATTTATTTAAAATCAAAAAATAATATTTTTTAAATTTATTTGTTTTATAATTAAAATTTATATTAATAATATAAATAGTTTATTTTAATACTTTTTAACAATTTAAACTTAATATTAATTATAAAATATTAAAAAATATTTTTAAATTTATTAACAAAGTTTTTTATAATAATATAATAAATAAAAATAAAGTTATTTTATTTAATTAATTTATTATTTATTTAAACAGTATTAAAATAGTTAAAATATAATAATTTTTTTAAAGTTTTGTTATTAAAAATATATAAAGTTTTTTTATTTTTTTAAATGTTAATAGCGATTATAAAATTTCTATTAATATTAATTTTATTAACAATATATATATACGATTTATTATTTAAATTATAATTTTAATATTTAAATTTGATTTATATATAACTGGTTTATTTATTAACAACTTAAATCAATATATGATAATTATTATTATAAATTTATATAATATATAAATTAGTAATATTAAATAATATTTTAACTGTTTATATTTTAATAAATGAATTTTTGATTTAATTAAGTTATATATAAATGCTAATATTTAAAGTAGCAAATATAAGATTTATATTATTAATTTTGTAAAAATTTCTAGTTTAAAGTTTTTAAATAATTTTAAACTAAAATTACTATTTTTAATTAAAATATTTTTTACTAATATTTAAATCGTTAATATAATAGTTTAAAAATAAAGCTTTATTATTAAATTAACTAAAATTAAATAATTGTTTAAATTTAAATAATATTATATTAAATATAATATAATTTATATATATTTTAATAAAAAGTTTTTATAAAAAAAATTATATTGCAAATATTACTATAATTATTATAATATTTTAACTTATATATTAATTAAATATAATTATTATAAATTATATTATTATATTTAAAGTTGTATTATTAAATCTAACTTTTTTATAAAAAACTTATATTAGTTTTGTTTTTTTAACTTTTGATATATATATTAAAACAATTAACTAAATTATATATATAATTTTTATAAAATTTTTAAAAAATTTCAAAGTAAATAAAACATATTATAATTTAAAACTTTTTAAACTAAGTTTAATATTAATATCGATTTTATAAATTAATATATAAATTAATATTAAACTAATTATTATAAATATAAATAACTTAAAAAATAATAATAATATATATTTAAAAAAAAAATGATTGAAAATATTGAAATTACTAAATAAAATATATTAAAGAAATAAAAAAATTAGATTATTTAAAAAAAGCAGAAAAATTAAATTGTTTAAAAGTAATAAAAAAAATAAAATATTCAAATTATCAATTGTAAAAAAATTCTAGTTATTAATTACATTATTAAAAAAATATAAAACAAACAAATTATTAAAAATATAAAAAAATAAACTAGTTTTTAATATATTAAAAAATTTTAATAAACTATATTAATATTTAAATTAATAGCTAAATTATATATATTATTTAAATTTGTTGTTTTATTTAATATAAATAAAACTAGTTTAGTAAATATATATTAACTTATTGTTATATAAATTATTTGTTTTAAACCTATTTTTATTATATATAAAATCATATTTTTTATTAACAATTAAAAAATCGTTATATTTTTATAATCAGCTATTATATTTATTATATTTAATTATAAAAATTATTATAACATTTATTATAATTTTTTTTAATATAATAATAAATAAATTTTAAAAATAAACATTTATAATATATAACAATTATTATTAAAGTAAATTTTTTACTTTATTAAGTTTTTTTAATAATAAATAAAACATTTATAAAGATTTTTTATATGTTAATAGCTATTTTAAATTGAAAATTTTTCAAAATTTACTAAAAAAATAAAAAAAAAATTAAAAATAAATAAAAAAATATTTTAAAAATATAAAATTAATTTATTAACTATTTTAACTATAGTAATAAATATATTTTAAAAAATATTTATTTAGCTTTTAATATTAATAATATAAAAAAAAATAGTTATTATTAAATAAAAACTAATAACTTATTGTTATTTTTATTACTTTTTAATTTATTATATTATTAAAATAACTATATTTAAAATATAAATATTTTAGCTTTTTTTTTATTATATATTTTAATTAATAGTTAACTTTTTAGATAATATTATAAAAACGTAATTTTTGCCCAAAAACCAGGGGTTATAGAATTATATAACTAGTAAGAAAAATAGTGGGTCTACAGATCATATATATATCCTCTATTTTACAGCCTCTAGTAGTCTTGATCCTGTAGCTATTTGTCATCTAGATAAGTTTCTACACTATATTCAGAACTTTGAGCACTTCAGATCAGTTCCTTGACCTGTGCGTGCTTTCTGAGAGAGTGAGAGATCCTATAGCTAATTGGCCGTATGTAGATGTGGCTAAATCCAACCCTACCTATCTAATATCCCAGAAATTCAGCGCACACCCCTAGAGTACAGGACAAGATCCCGATAGGGAAGGTGTAAACGAAGATCATGTAAGTCGCGTGGGGGGCCGAGCATGATAGGTGTCGATGTCGATACTTATCATCCATCATGAGGGATGTAGGTACCCAGATACTTTAGGTAGGTACAAGTCGGGCACCCCGAAATCAGAAAGAGCCTCATCATTTCAGGGTCTCCGGGATTCCCCACTTCATGCTTTTGGCCCACTATCTGTCCCTGCATCTCTAGTGTGCTAGAGCACTGTCTTTACGATATAGGTTGTCCCAAACCCTAACGTATGGAATTCCCGAGCACTTCTTTGTTCCATCGACTACTTGGCGGTATCATGTGCCTAGTCATGTTATCAGCTTTTCAATCCGCATCTTCGCATCTTTGGAGGCGCTCGCCCCAAGAAATTAACGTCAAACGTTCGGGTAAGTACGGAGAACATCTTGCTTGGGTCTAGTTGCTTACACACACACTTAGGGCTCCGCAATATGCCGTCCTTGGCGAACGTCACCGTCGAACAGCTTTCCAGACATCTCAACGCAGGCGACATTACCTCGGTCGATCTCGTCAGAGCCTATATTTCCCGGATCGAGGAGGCATCGGAGTTTAAGGCCGTCTTACAGCTCAATCCTGATGCTCTAAGTCTCGCATTGGCATTAGACCAGGAACGCAGGGAGAAGGGGAGCAGAGGGTGCGGTTGCCCCTCTATCCTAGGTGAACGCTCTTAATACTTATAATGCTTTGAAGCCCTCTACATGGAATCCCCATTCTCGTCAAAGACAACATCGCAACAAAAGACAATTTGGACGTTTCAGCTGGTTCGTATGCACTTCTCGGCGCTAAGCCAATTGTTGAATCCTCGGTGGTTTCCACTTTACGAGCCGCTGGCGCACTCATTCTTGGAAAAACCAACCTTTCGGAATGGGGCAATTTCAGAGGCCTGAACGTTAGCGCCGGCTGGAGTCCCAGAGGTGGCCAGACACTCGGAGCATACTATCCAAACTCTACTCCTGAAGGAAGCAGTTCCGGCTCGGCCGTGGCTGTCGCTCTTGGGTTGTCGGCTGCAGCCATTGGCACTGAGGTGACTCCATATTCCATCTCCCTTCTCTAACACCATTTGCAACTATATCTAATACTATTGGAGACGTTCAATAGCATTTTAGAACCTGCAGAGTTTAACAGCGTCGTTGGACTGAAGCCGAGTCGCGGTCTCGTCCCCAACGATGGCACAATCCCAATATCAAGCCGACAAGATGTCATCGGTACACTTACGCGCACGGTAAAAGATGCCGCCTACATGCTCAACAACATGGCGGGACGAAGCGAACGTGATGAAAGGACATGGAACATTCCATTCAAAGAAATCCCGAACTTCGTAAAATTCTGCAGTGGGACTGATTTGAGTGGCGTTACTGTCGGCGTTCCTCGCAACAGTTTTCCTGCTGACCCGACATCTCCCATCATGGTTTCATTTGAAGCAGCATTGCGGACATTAGCCTCTGCGGGTGCACAAGTTATTGACAATGCTGATTTCCCTGCTGCTGACGAGTTCAAAAAACTTAACCAGCAAGTCAAAGGTATCGTGAGATCCTCGGAGTTCAAACGAGATATTGTGCGTTATCTAAGCACAGTTGAGAATAACCCACACGACATTCGGGCCGCGGAAGACATCATCGAGTTTACGAAGAGACACAAAGAGGAAGAATACCCGAACCGAGATATCGGAAAATTCCTGTGGACGCAAGCGGAAGGGGTCGATGTTGAGAGTGAGAAATATAACGAGATGGTTGAGCAGGAACGCTTCTTTGGTGGTGAAGGAGGCATTCTCGGGGCAATGGACAAGTACAATCTTGACGTTCTTGTCGTCCCATCTTCTTTTGGCATTGGGAATGACCTGGCTGCGAAGATGGGGTTTCCCGTGATTGGTGTTCCCTTGGGTTTCTATCCCGAGAACACTGCTATCCAACTTGAAGACTGCGAGCCACACCTGGTCAGAATCGCCCCTGGAATGCCGTGAGTACTAACCTCTACCGTTCTAACTGGTCGCCGCTGCTAATCAGGGTAGTTACTCTATTACGTTTATCACTAAGGCCTTCTCGGACGGGGTTCTTCTGCGCGTTGCCCATGTGTTCGAAAACCTATCTAAAGTCAACGAGAAAGGCCCAAAACCATTCAATCTACCGGTTACGGAATTAAGCAAAAGGTCGGAAGACAAAAATAATCTGTAGAAGTGGGTATGGGGTAAAAGCAGTTGCTCAGTTGTTGATGGCATACCGTAAACGCCCTGCTGTTGTAAGCAATAGTGCCGCATAAATACTAATTTATGGTAGTAAAGAAAGTATAGCCGCTAGGTATATATAGAGTTTTGTTAGCTAATAAAAAGTTGCAAATAAAAAAAAGACTTTAAAAGAGTTTAATAGAAATTCTTTTTTTAATTTATATATTTTTTAATTTTATTTAAATAAATAATTTTATTTTAAATTTATATTTAAAAAACATTAAATTTAAATAATGTTTTTATATAATTTTTAATGTTTTATATATAATTAAATGTAATTTTAAAATGTTTATTATTATATTTTAATTTTTTTTTTAAATATTTAATATTATAAATTTAATAATAATTATAACATTAATATAATTTAAAATTATTTATTATTTTATTTATACAAAACTTTTATTTATTATTTAATATATTTAAAGTTTAAATTTTCAATATTATATTTATTATGGCGTTATTATAAGCTGACTTAATCTATGAAATTTTCTATTCTTACTCTCCGAGGCTTGCCCTTTTTAAGTCTGTACCTAAGTACTTAAAGATTTATTCTCCCCACTTCGCCTACCTAAGCTCTTTGCTCTGTCCCCACCTACTTCACTTTCTATCGGCTACGACTCCCACCTCCCTACTATCGAGTTTACGTTCTATTCGGTATTTGACCAATACATCCGTTTGCAGCCAGGAGCGACGGATAATTTGATATAATGGAGGGCTCTCACATGTAATCGAGTCGATCTTCTTAGTGTTGCGCCTATAATCAATACTTATATTATCACAGAGAACAGATACTAGTAGAGCAGTGGAGGTCAACTGTCAGTTCTTGCCGTGGCCGGTTGGAGCCCAATGACCTTCGTCAAGTGCTTGACTATGGTGCTTGGGACGACCTCTGGGATCTGCTGCACGACCAACGCGGCGACGAGTCGACCTTTAGAGAATTCGCAGTTCTCGAACCCGGTTTGGCAAAGTTGAAGGTGTTCACGGATACATGGATATTTAAGACAAGTTCTAAGATCAGCCCGTCAGTCCTATGGGGCTTGATCCGGTTGACCATCAAGGTTTATATGGATTCATCAGCGCCTTTGTTATATCGAGACTAATTTGCGCTGCACAGATTCTCCGAGAAGAGAAATCGGCGGTATCACGAGTCTGTCGTATGATTTCTGATTTCTTCCACAAAATGAGTCTTCTAAATAGCTGCTTTAGCCGGGCAGAAACATTTTCGGTAGAGCTCCAAGAGTCGTGTATCGAATCCGGCATTGCATTGCTGAATTTTTTGACTTATTTGATCAACTTCATGCGAAATGATTTACCAGTGGAGTCGGCAGCTGGTAAGACTCCGTAATCGCCCTCGGTAGTTCATCGTGTGAGCTGACTTCCCTCTTTTGGCAAGCCCATTCATACGATGATGACTGGAAGCCTCTTGAGGAAAAATACTCATCCGTTGCCAAGCAAGTCGATCAATCGTTATCGCGAGCAGAAAAGCTGAGCCAGGCCTCTGGCCACACCGCAGAGCAAGGCCACAGGAAAAGAGCGAGTCAAGCCACCACTTCCAGCTTCTTCAAAATAACATCTCCTGCGCCATTCTTAGACGACCAAGCTAAGCTTCCATGCATCATCCTCCCGTCGATTAGGACGTTCCGTTTTTTCGACCGCGTAGACGTTATTGAGAAAATGGATCAGTATTTTAGCAGAATTGACACTTCCACTAGCTTCAGCTCGTTGGCAATACATGGTCTTGGTGGAGTAGGTAAGAGCACCATTGCCCTAAGATATGCTGAACAGAAATTGCGCCAGGAGGACCTAGATGCTCTATTTTGGGTTCATAGCGAAAAACTTGTTTCGATTCGACAGAGTTTCACAGATATTGCTATGCGACTCAGATTAGCAGATGCTAAGCAGGGAGATCATAACGAGAATCATGCACTAGTTTTGAACTGGCTACAGCATACCCGTTAGTCAGAAGTCGCCTGAATTATATACAAATGCTAATAACTACTAGAGTGCCGCTGGTTGATTGTATACGATAATGCTGAGGACCCGGATTTAGTTCGAGATTTCTGGCCTCTCGCTAGCAGGGGTCAAGCTATTATCACTTGTCGTAACCCTGTCTTTGGGTTCGAGCTGGCTGATCGTGGGATGGAAATCGCAAACTGGGACAATAATACCGGTTTAAGATTCCTCCTCCATCTGCTCTCGGCAGACATTAGTATGGAGCTTGAAAAAGATGAAACCATTTCAGCTTTCCAACTTTCTGAAAAGTTGAGTGGGCATGCTCTTGCTATCTCTACAATGGCTGGCCTGATTCACCGACGTGCTTTATCGATCTCGGAATTTCTCAACTTTTACAATCAACATCCAAGCGAAGTCCACGGGATCTCCGGTAATCGTTCCATCAACGCGCTTTGGGAGGTATCATATCAGTCTCTCGACACAAAGAGTCAATGCATATTAGCAGCCATGTCTTTCTTGGAGCCTGACAGTATTCCCCAGGCACTTTTTGAGCCGATGTGTTCCACTGATTTACCGGAATCGTTGAGTTTCTGCGCTAATTCTCTTCTGTAAGGTCTCCACCCTCATATTAGTTAACTTTTAACATAAAAAATAGGTTCTCCGAAGCAATTGAGAATCTTCTTACCCTCGCATTGATCAAGCGAGACAAATTATCTCGAACATTTTCGCTTCACCGCCTTGTTCAAACCTCTTTTAAGTATTTCCTGGGATTCGAGAAAAGACAAGTTGCTTTCAACGATGCGACAATTTTAGTGTCTAAAGCTTTCCCCCGCCGCGATTCTAACGTGGCCCAGTTATACCTCATGTGGGATCGCTGTGCTTTGTATCTCCAACACGTCATCAGCCTGAAAGATTGCTTTCGAGAGGAACATGGTTGCAATCCCCAGTTCTCGGTATTGCAGACTTACTGTGATCTCAATAATGCATGTCAAAGGTACTACACCTTTTCTTTCTGTGCCATAATACAACTAAATGACCATTTTGGTTCGATAATAACGATCTTAGATATTTGTTAGAGCTTAACTCGTACGATGAGTTGGCGGATCTTTTCGAGGTTAACAGGTTGGCCATCAATACATTACCGAAATTAGAGCAAACAGTAGGTCTGCAAGGTTCTCTAACCTCACACCAAGGACAACTGCTTGTCCGCCTTGGTAAGGCCGAAGAGGGAGTGATGTGGTTGAAAGAGTCCTACAACATCCGTCGGGGCGACGTTCCATTTAACCCACGAGAATCTTCGTGGGCTGCAGACAATGTTGCAATAGGACTAGCGACTTTAAATCGATTTGCCGAAGCGACGCAGTGGCATGAATTGGCACGTGATCATTTCCAAGAATGGTCGAATCTACAGACTGACCACAAGGGGAAATGGCCGGCGGAGATTATGAACAGTATGGGATTGGGTTTGGTCTGGTCTGGGGAAGTGAATCAAGCCCGGGAGCTCATGGACGGGGCCTTGCTACAAGTCGAGTCGATTGAACCATATAACTGGGCCGTTGCTGCATAGTCAGTTTCTCTTCCGTTCAATCACCTCTCGTAGCCTAACAACTAATGGTTGCAGCATATATTTCGGCCTTGGAACTGTTAGCCGCCATGAGCGGAATTATGAGCTTGCAGAGTACTATTTCTTGGAAGCACAGAATGTCTGGCTGAAAGGCGACCAGATGCGAAGCGACCCTTTTAACGCAGCGTGCATGTATCGCCTCGGCTGCACGGCTCTGGATAGAGGTTACCTCGAAGCTGCGATGTAAGCTATTATTATTATCCCTATTGGAACCGAGATTAATAAAATCATATCTAGTAAACACCTCCGAGACGCCTTAGTTATTACAGACATGCGAAAAACCACTCTTCTTGCCGAACATGTACGCTGTTTGTTTAAGCTGTCTGAAGCATTAGAGCAAGAACCAAGGTTCGAAACAGAGGCTTGTGCAAAGAGGGAAGAAGCAGGACGTCTTCTACGTAAGCGAAAACCAACCAGTCGAGACTTGTCGTCGGAGGATAGCACATACGACGATTTGATTTGTATCCTATGGCGTTAACAATTTACCCACTGGAATGTCGCCAAGGTACTATAGCTCACGACTGTCACGCCGTTTAACTTTTGAGGGTATAGTGTTTGATTTAAATAGCAACTCAAGTTAGAATGAATGACCTTGCATTGCGCTCCGACCAGACAGCCAATAATACCCTGTTCGTGAATTTCCAGAATATAGAAAGTCCTAGCATTTATCATAGCGCCTGTTCACACCCACTGGCAACATTTTACTCATGCTTTGCAACTTCCTCGCAAACCGAAAAGTCGACGTTCCGAGCCTTCTGAGGGAGGCTGCCTTGTCCTTTTCCACAGAGTGGCTTGGGGTTGGAGAAAGGCTTGTCTTTCACCGCTGTAGTTTTGTACCATGTCTTCCACGGTTGCTTCAGCGGTGAACTAGTAGTGGGCTGCATGGTGTCCTGCGATTCACGACTAGCTTTAACTAACAATAGTACAAATTAGCTTTGGGTATACGAGGTATTTCTCAATTCTAGGATTGTGTACATACGATGGTTGTGTAAATATCGTTTCCCGTCGTGTTTGTGAATTGGTTCGGAAATAGGGTGTGTACTATGCAAAGGTGAAGATTTTCGACCACACCATGTCCCGTCTTACTGGACATTTTTGTACCCAAGGACCCGCTTAGAGCGTCTTTAATATCTTGCTCTTCGTACCTTATCCACTCGCCCCCACCACCAAGACGCAATACGTGCGGCTCAGAATCATTCCTTCGACCGTCATCGCGCAGCTAAACAGGGCTCGACAGAGTGCAGATAGCAATCAGGCTATCAGGCTTTCGCATAAGTAACATCATACATATTAGGGTCAAGGTGGGGTCAAATCAGAATCCAAAGGCCCATTCGCAACTCCTACAGCCCAATCATAAATGGAAAATAGCGCCGCTAAATGTTACAGCCGGCTTTATTATAGAGCCAACCATCTCTTTCCATGTTGAAATCGGGTGGCTGGTATAGCCGGTGGCTAGTATACAACCCATACTACCTAGCATATATACTATAGAGTAGCTACAGCATTTTTCTAAGAATAGTAGTTTTTTAATTAATATATATAGTTATTATATCTTATAATTTTAAATTTAATAAGTTATAAGTTTAAAAGTTTATAATTATTTTTATTATTTAATTTAAAAATATTTATTAAAAAATAATTATATATTTTTAAGCTATTGTTATTTTTATTGATTTAATTATTAAGTAATAAAACAATATTACTATAATGAAAACTTAAATAGCTTATTATAGTAAAAGCTAAATAATTATTACAAATAATTACTTATAATATTATTTTAGATTTTATTTATATTTTTAAAAACTAATTTTTTTTTTAAAAAATTTTAAAATTATATATATATTTTTTTATTAATTAATTTAATATTTTTAATAGATTTATTTTTATTAAAAGTAACAATTATTAAAAAAATAATAAATATTAAATGTTTTAAAATTATTAATTATAAATATTAAGCCGTTTTTATAATAAATTAAATTATTGCTATATTAATTAATAAAGTTTATAAAAATTTTAAATAAATAAATAATAAAATGGATAGCTAAATTTTTTAAAATAAATTTATAAAAATTAAACTTTTTAAATATAACTTAAAAACTTATTTTTTATTTATATTTATTTATTTATATTTTTTTAATAAAATTAATTTTTTATATTTTATAAATTTAATTAAAAATAAAATAAATAATTAATTATTTTTTAAAAATTATTTAAAATATAACTACTATTTTATATTATTTATTATTTTATTATTATTATTTTTACTATATTTGTTTTTTTTTTATAAAATATATTATTTATTTTTGTTTTAAATAATATTAATAATATTATATTATTTAAATTTGAAATAATTATTAAAAAGCTATTATTTGTTTTAATATTATTTAATAATATATTAATTGAAAAAAAAAAAACATTTTAAATTTTTTTTTATTAAAACTTATTTTATTAAAATTTACTTTATAAACTATTATTTAATTATATTAACTTTTTATATATTTATTATTTATTAGTTAAAATAAACAACAAAATTAAAACTTAAAATAAATTTTAAATAGTTATAATATTAAATTTTTTTATAAAATTCTTTTAATTTAAAAACAAAATAAAAAACTATATTTATATATTAAAATATATATAGTACTTTTTTAAAAAATTTAAAAAAAAATATATTAAACGAGATTTTAAAGTTTTTTATTAAAACTAACTTTTATAAAACTAAAACAGCTTAAAAAGTTAATTAAATAAAAGTTTTAAAATATATATATTTTTGTTATAATAAAAATATTTATAATATTTTTAAAAATAATAAAAAAAAATATTATATAATAATAAAAGTTTAAATATTATTTAATTAAAAAGTTAAACTTTTAAAAAACATAGCTTTTTAAAACTTAATATTTAAATAAAAAAATATCTTATTAATTATTAAAAAATCGATATTTATATTAATAGTTAAATTTTAAATTATTTATTTAAATTTTAAAAAATTAAACTTAATATATATTATAAATAAACTTTTTTTAATAATAAAATTTTTTATAGTATTAAATATTAAATATTAAACTTTTATTTTTATTTTTTTTTTAAATTTATAAATTAATTTAATAAAAAAAAAATAAAAAAAATATTATATTATTAACAATATTTACGAAAATCTTATAAAAAAAACAAATTAAAAAAATTATAATATAAATAAATGTTAAAGCGGTTTTAATAATACAATAAATTAGCAGTAATTATAGTTATAGTTATAATTATAAAAATAACAACTTTAAATATAAAAAAAAAAAGTACAATTATAATAAATACTGTTGAAATAGCAGTATTAGTTGTAGTTAATATATATTTAGATTTTTTTTGTACGATCTGCTATTTGTTTATTAAATAGTTAGCTATATTCTATTATATGTAACGTTAATAAACCGCTAACAAATTTATATAACTTTTATATATATATTATATATACAAAGATTTTTTTTTAAATATAAAAATAACAATAGCATTATATAATTATAATATTATATTCTGTTTTAGCTTTGCTATATATAATTAATTATATAAAGCTAAATTAATATTAATTAGTAATTATATTAGCTTTTTTTATTTAATAGCGATATATTATAAATTAATAAAATTTAAAAATAAAAACTACTTAAAATAACTTTTAAATTTTAATTATATAAACGTACTTTTTTTAATTTAATAAAAAATGTTTATTTTTATATTATATTTTAAATTTATTTTTATATATATATACTTTTTTTAATTTAGCAAAAAATATATATATTATTATATATAAAAAAAAATCAAAGTTTTATTATATAAATATACTTTTTTTAATTTAACAAAAAACATTTTTATATAAAAAAAACAATAATAAGCAATATTATTATTTAAAAAACTTTTATTATTTATATTTAATTATATAAACATATTTTTTTTTATTTAGCAAAAAATATATATATAAAAATAAATAAATAGTTTATATTTTTTATTTAAATAACTTTGTTATATATATAAGTTAAAATAATAACTTTTAAATATAATAATGTTTTAATAGCTTTAATAAAAAATTAAATAAAAAATTATTTATATTTATAACTTTTTATATAATAAATTTATTAAATATTTTAATATTAACATTATAACTATATTAAAATAAATTTGTTGATATTTTTACTACTATAAAACAATATTTTTTTATTTATTTTATATATTAAATAATAAAATATAAATATTTAAAATATATTAATTAAAATTTTTTAAAAATATATAAAAAAAATTTT
>MU378551.1:0-15504 GCA_022495175.1 Hypoxylon argillaceum | reverse complement strand
TTAATAAATTTAATAATATAATTAATTTTTATATAATTTTTTAAAAAATTTTAAAAATATTAAATATATTATAAGTTTTAGCAATTTTATATTTTAATTTAAAATTATTATATAATTATTTAATTAAATTTAATATAATATAAAAAAAACAACTTATAATTGATATTATATTATTATAAAAATTATATAAAAAAATCTTTTTTTTAAAATATATTAAATTAATAAAAAAAACAATTTAATTAATATATTAACAAAAAAAATATTAAATTAAATATTTAAACTATTAGTTTTAATTAATAAATTATATATACAAATAAAAATATATATAAAAAAAAATTAAAAAATATATATATATAAAAAAAATTACAACTAAAAAAAAAGTTTATAACTATTAAAATAGCAGTATTAATTATAATTAATATATATTTAAATTTTTTTTATACAATTTATTATTTGTTTATTAAATAATTAGTTATATTTTATTATATATAATATTAACAAGCTATTAATAAACTTATACAATTTTCGTATATATATTGTATATACAAAGATTTTTTTTTAAATATAAAAACAACAATAGTATTATATAATTACAGTATTATATTCTGCTTCGGCCCTGCTGTACGCGATCGATCGTATAAAGCTAAATCAACAGAATTAACTCTACATGCAAAGTTATTAAGGAACATTAGTATATCCCCTCATCTAACTCACCAAGATGACGTGGCACAGCACTCAAGGCCCATTCATCCATTCGCCCGGTCCAGGCAAATTTTGCTCGCAGCGTCCCATTTTCATATCGTATGATTTCAGCTTGGCTACCGCCAACACTAAATCCAGTCAGGCGAGGCAGGACTTCAAGCACGACAGCTGCAACTCTATCTACAGCCTCCGCCCTCTTACGCGCAACCCGACGTTGGTATCGCCTACCCCCAGGCCCAAAAAAGGCGTTCCCACACCACGGACCGCCATCCCAGCCAACATCTAACTTAGAAGCATCTGCTAGATCAAGGTGTGTCAAATTCTGGAGCGAACGTAGAATTTTAAGGCTTTCCTAGTAACTGTAAATATTATGCGTGTGGGCAAATCGGGTTCACGAACCTTTAAGGTCGAGCTCTCCGAGTCTGAATCATCAGGGTCTCCAGTCCGGTGATCTAGGCTACCCCATAGGCCTAAGCTCTGGATCCCAGGCACTAACGAAACGAGATCTCCGAATAAGTTAGCTATGTATCCCATAACCCCTAAACTGTACAAATTGGCTTCAGTAATTACCCTGGAGCATAGGTTTAGTCCATCCCCAACTCGCGACCATCGCAAATCTTGCCAGGTTGGAGGCGAATTTGGTTTCTTGCAGAAGCATGACATCAGATTCTTGACTACTACGCCAAGCCTGATTCTCCAAGACGTTGATATTTGGACACAGCCGAGCGAGGAAGTGACACATACTACCAGGTTCCAGTCTCTTGACTGATGGAAGGATGAGTCCGCGGTAGATGAAGTGCGCCTCGAAATAGGGGGCATCGGAGGATGGAACTACCCATATCAAGTTTTCGAGGCTCGTCATATGTTCTAATACATCAGCAAACAAGTCCAGCACCTCCTTTGGTGGTTGCAATGGCTCAAGGATTCTCTTATCCCAATCACTGTACTGCCCACGGTGGGCGAAGATGGACGTCTTGAAAGTCTTGACGTGCGACAGTGACGCCGGACAGCGATTCAGTTCCCGTAGCCGCATCAAGGCATTTGGCCAGCCTGGGCGGTCGACACCTAATCTACCATTGTCGATCTCTAGGTAGTCAAACAGATCAGGCGGTACGTCAAGTCCATGCTCGCCCCCACCTAGTTTCTCTCGGAGGTCATCGGTCGCTGATCTAGTGAGTGAAGAGCACAGGTAAGACTCGGCATCTCGCAGTCTCTCGAGCTTGTTTTTGTTTTCAATGATCCACGGGTGCTGTGCATCAAGTATGAATTGCGGGATGCGTGACCGCCTGAAAGGGTTGCTGAGAAAGTTAACCGCCTTCTCTTTCCAATGCCAGATAGTAGTCTGCCATGATATGAACAATGCCAGGAACAGTATGAACGCCATACTGAGTCTCATATCGATTATAAAAGGATGCGAGCTTTACGCCGTTCTTTTATCTAAGAGCTGGGTGGCGGATGACTAGCTCAAGTATAAACGCTTCAACCTATTTCGTTCCACCATAATATTTCTAGCTTAAAGTTAATCGAATGGAAAATAGGATACTAGCCATACCTATCACGAATGGATGCCTAGAATAAAAGATGTCCGGCATAAGTGGTCCAAGTGTGTCACGTGTCGTGGGGTAGCGACCTAAATAGGTAGTAGGATGATATGAGATTTGATATAAGACTTGTTCATATCACGTGATTTCCTCCCGTTGCCTTCCTATGAGCGGAAACAAATGCTGTCATAGTATAGATATGATAGGCTATAAATATCTAGGCAGCATGTTCTTAAGACTAATGACCGCGGTGACTTCATCCCCTGGTTCTCAAGAATATAATAGGCCATTGTTAGTTCACGTGTGATATCGAGCACGCACTACTCATCGTGCCAAGATATCAATAGAAGTAATGTTTTATTTTATTTTGCGTTATTTCATCTTAGATAGGAATCGGCTTTACCATCGAGTTTGGTGTATTTACACTCCCAATCGCCAACCAAATAACCAACTCCTGCTCTGACGTACTGCAACTTTGGATATCCGATAGGAGGTCTTCCTTAGTTCGTCTCAGCTAGACAGCCATCCATCTTCTTGACATCTTAACCCTAACCGGGCCGGCATCTCAAACAGCGTTCGGAAGAATTGGGTCGTGTAGTTCTATGGGGCTTACAACACTCTCTCCGGGAAACAGCGTGACTAGTGAATTCGCGCCCGGCGGCATTCGCCTGCTGATCTTGATTACGTCAATGTGGATTGGTACGTTAGTCGCAGCGAGGGCAGTGTGTAGGAGACCTAATCCAAGTACCGCCCGGTCAAGAGGTCAGCGCTCCCCACAGGTAAAACAATACTTTGACTGCTTGACAGATAACTTGACTAACCAAGGCATAAATAAAGGGTTTGAATTTATTTGCAGGCAAATCAAAGATTTCTTATCTTACCTGTGTTTACCGGTTATTTGCAAATAATTTCTTCTTTTTTGATTTTTTCTGTTGTTTTTTTAATAAAAAGAAGCTATTTAAAAAATGTAATACTTTTTTACTTACATAGGTAAAATAGCAGTCTATTTTAAGATCTACATTAATTTATTAATAAAACCCATTTTTTACTTAAGAGGTTTATTTAATTACTTAGTTATTTATTTATTTAGCTATTTATTTATTTAGTTATTTGTTTAGCTATTATTTACTACTTTATTTTTTATTATTTTATTTTTTATTTTATTTACTACTTTATTTATTATTATATTTATTGCTATTTATTTAAGTATTTTTTTACAGTAATTTTACAACGTTTTTTAACTTTATGATTTTATTTGATTTTATAACTTTATAACTTTCTGATTTTTTAACTTTTTAACTTTTTCACCTTTTTTATAAAATAACTTAAACAATTTATGAAAAGCGATATAAAAGATCGAAAGTTTTAGCTATAACTGATGCACCTAGTGGGTTTATTTAGTTTGTTTAATCAAATACTTGTTTAAATCAAACCTTAAATTCAACCAAACAAGTCAAATACGTACTTTTTGCGATCAATCAAAGTAAAACACGTCAAAAGCCGTTTATTTGACTTGTTTTACCTGTGTTTAGCGCTGCAAGAGGTGAGTTCCATTTCAATATCGTTACAAGGGTCGATAGATGGATGTTAGTAAGTTGTATTAAGATGGTAAGATGTAAATCGGGAGGTTGGTTAAGAATGAGGCCCGCGCCATCGTATATTTTGCCGATAAATGTAAGGGACTTTTTATACAGGTACCACCACAACGATGGTCAGAAGCCCCGGGAAGGAGAAAAGCGGCGGAGAATTTCTATCGTGTAAAGTATCTATGTATTAATTATATTTTCTATTTATGCCGTGGATGTAAGCGTAGACCTTTCTCTGAATATCTTATAATTCTGAGTGTCGAGGTAACCTTCATGAGGACTGCTGATTGATGTTAGCCCATTACGGTCATGTTTATCGATGTATTATATCGAATATTCTATATAAATAGCGTAAGAGGGGTGATGGCATTCCTCCGATGTAAACCGACCTCCGCGATTGGCTCGTTGTCAAGACTCTCCGGGCAGCGCTGCCCACAGGTAAAGTAATTCAAGTAATTTTCTACGCATAATAGCAAATAAAATATCAACCAAACTGGTTGCAATTAATTAAAGCAATTTTTATTAAAAAGTAGCATTTATTTAACGTATTTAACAAATTTAAAATTCTTTTTTGGCTTATCTTTGTTAAAATAAATTACTTGCCAAGACCAAATTACTTTACCTGTGGGCAGCGCTGTCTCCGGGGTCCGTCAACGGACCAGATGTTATTAAAATTGGAATTAATACCATCCGGAAGCCTTTCGAGGCCCCTGCTTCGCATCTAGAAGTCTCCCATTTCCACCAATCATTGGAGCCCCCGAAACTCTGTTTGGTTGCAAGGGGCTCAGCGGAACCCCCACAACCACAGAATCTATGCATTCTCGACATTTCATCCATATAACGCCAATCAAGGACATCTGCATTGTTTCAAATCAGTCAACTAGAATACACATGTAGATTTGGCGGGACATTCTTGGCGGCTCTGGAAAAATCTAGGAGTGCCGTAGTTTACCTTGTCCTCCAATGAAACGAGCTGTGTATACGAAGTCTACTTCTCCAAGCGCCGCAATCAGAATTAGGAAGGCCATGAATTGTTTTTCTTTGTATTAAAAATGTATATTAGATCCGCTATAGCCCATCATGGGAACGTTTATAACAGTCGTCATCGAAAAGTGCTATCCTCGAATTAGCTTTGTCATTTAGTTGCCAATATGAGGGCTATCGCCATTATCTCGTGTCTTATTACGCTGGCTCATGCCGCCGCCGTCAATCTTGGAGGGGAATCACCCCTTGTTGTTAAGATTGAGCAGGTTGGTAACAGTGAGGTAAAGGCTAGCATCACAAATACCGGGAATGAGGCCTTGAGGGTATTGAGAGCCGGTAGTATCCTCGATTCGTCTCCTATCGAGAAAGTAAAGATTTATCAAGGGAGTATGTGAACCTACTAATCAGCCGATATAAAGAGATTTAACTAACAGTATCGTAGCCAATAGAGTTCCCTTTACGGGAATCCGCCTCTATGTCCATACCGCTGATCTACAAGATGAAGCTTTCCAGACCATTGGGGCCAAGGAAACTGTCGAAGTCCAATGGGATGCTGCTCAGTTGCACGACCTTAGTGCTGGCGGTGACTTCAACATCGGCTCAGAGGGCAGTCTCCGGTACGCCGAGCAGGGCAGCAACCAGATCATCAACCAAGTGGTCTATAGCTCCAATGTCATTCAAGCCAAGATCGACGGCGCCCAGGCGGCAAAGATCCACAATGGCTTTCACCAAGCGCAGGTTTCCAAGCGTATTGTCATCCAGAGCGACTGCAGCAGCTCGCAGAAGACCGTTGTCAATGCTGCTTTGGGCGTAGCCAAGACCTACGCCCAGAATGCGCAAGCAGCCGCCAGCGCCGGTACCAAGGTACAAGAATACTTCAAGTCGACTTCCACCACCACTATAAACACTGTCGTGGATGTATTCAATAAGATTGCTACCTCTGTAGTCAACAGCGGCACCAGTGGCAGCGCGAAGGTCTACTGCACTGACGTTGCCGATGCGTGTAGCGATGGTGTCGTGGCCTATACTTCTCCAGGAACTAGTAATGAATTCGTAAGTTGTCTCTTGAGTCTCTAATTAGTCTCCTAAATCCCCCAATCTCCCCGAGACAAATTTACGTGCGGCAAGAGGATTTCATCGAACTTTCGGCTATTAACCGATTCTGGCCCCTGCCAACATTGTCTGGACTTATGGAGAAGACACTAATGCTTCATCAAAATAGATCGTGGTGTGCCCATACTGGTTCCTGTTCCCAGCTACTGGCAATACCTGCCACATTGCTGATCAGCCGTACGTCTTCATTCACGAAGCCACGCACTTAGTTGCAGTGAAGGGAACTGACGACGTCTGCTATGGTTACGATGGCTGCGTAACTGTGCTCAGCAATTCCCAGTCGCTCGACAACGCTGATTCTTACGCTCTATATGCTAACGCTATCCAAGTTGGCTGCTAAAAATAGCATGTCGGGTGGGGAAAAATGGAGCGCGGGGTAGATCGTACCGTGGGTCACTAGCATGTGAGAGGGGCGGGGCATCGATGGACAGTGGCTATAATACCCCTCACGGTGCCTACTGGGTGAGATCCAAATAAACCATCTCTTCAACAACATAGGGACCTAGGTACTCCAACAGAGCCTGCCTAGACACCAAAGTAGACCCCATTGCTTCATCGGGAATTTAGACACTCTTTTTATCATCACACTTTAGAAGTCTATCGAACATGAGAGGCTGCGACATTTGCGACGGTTCAGGCTATGTGGGCCCAAAGAAGGATGTGAAATGTCCCGTGTGCAATACTAGTTAGCTCTAGGTAAGAGACACTGATCTCGGATAAGGCATCGATTTGAGGGCTAAGCTGGTATCTACAAAAGACCTCAAAATGTGCTAACACTTCGCAGAAAAATACCATTGACTGTCATTCCAAAATTGCGATATCTATGAAGCCCATTGACTCTATTCGGATCGCAGGGTAGATCCACGGGGTTATTGGAGTGTTTTGTTTATGGTAGAAGAGCTCTTTAGGAGGTTGTTGAGGCTTTACAGCAGAGGCGCTAAAACATAATTTGAAAAGCCTGCACTATTTTGATAGCTGCATGTCAGAACCAGCGGTGTTGTTTTGTAATTACTTTCCAAGCCGCCTATCAATGAAATAAGAATACTTCGCAGTTCCCTCCTGTGTTGCGCATTGCCCCTTGTCCCTGAGCATTTGGGACATGTAATATGTGCATACCGATGGGATTTCTTTCAATCAACCTGGCAGTTTTCTACCATCTTCTACCAGTCTACTTTATAATCTCTATTTGAAGCATTTCCATGCTATCTCAGAAGACCCTGATCTATTAGGAATAGCTCACACTTCACTCTTTCTCCTTCATAACCATAACCAAGTCTTTAACATCCTGTTTAAAGTGTCCGGTGTCATCGTGTCTCGCTATCTCCAGAATTATATCCACCAGCTCCCGATGAGTGCGGCAATACAAGTAGAGTCCCGCAGTCGGATTCTGGACGCGGCCCCTAACGGAAATGGGCCTAGGCTTCTTGCTTTGCATACGCTTCAATATTTCGACAACATCCTTGTGGGTATCGAGACTTTTGAGACATGTATTCATTATGATTTCCCGGAGTTCAGAACCGCATAGTCCACGAAGGAATTGCTTGAAGGCAGACGGCGCGGGGCGTTCTAGGATCTCGAATCTGGGTACTCGTGTTCGGGTAACCATCTTGGGTGAGTTAGGTCTGGTATATTGCGAAGCCGTGACTCCATTTATGCGCCAGGTGGGTTCAATATAGTAAGCTCTTATTCTGTGCATTAGCTTTCTATCGCGTTGTTTTGGTTACACCGTATTGTCTTATGAATTCTTACCCACGGGGATCGGAGCGCTCCACCATGTCACGGAGATTCTTCAGGACATCCTCGTCGGAGTCCCTCTTGCTCTCGCCGCTGTAGGTATTAATCGCGAATGTCATTTTATAGCAAGATGACGTGGGTGGTAGGCGTTGGTATTGTTTATGTGAGCCTTTAGGTGGTATCTCAGACGGAAATGAGGTTCAAGTTGGCGTGGAAAAGGGTATGCTAGGAAATGTAATTAAATATCCCCTCTCGAGATGCTTCTACACTACACCGCGAACTATAGCACAGTGCTGCCAGGAGCTCTTTGGTAGTAGCGACGCCCGTTCTCATAGTCTACAGTCATTACCAGAGAGAAGTATCCGTTTTACGTAACTTGAAGAGAAGTTACAGTGAACCGAGATAACCACCATAGCTCACTAGATTTAAGGTAACGTCGAATTTTGAGGCTCACCTGCTCAGAATTAGTGGCCCTCGGTGCCGTGAATTGGAAGGCGCATATCAGGGTACTCAGTCAGATATTCTTCTATGAATGAACGTGTAAGTAAGGCATTTCCCCATAGTAAAGAGGATCTTGCATCACGACACGATCGTTCATGCTTCGGTTCATGAGTGGATCCTTAAACATGTTTTTCACATAAAATAAAGGCACCACTGCCCTAATATTTATCAACACAAGGAGGCAAATTTCCTTCTAACTAAGAATGCGGGGATATTATTTCAAGTTATAATATATGATACATTGCTCTCCCATCTCTAGTTTCTAATACTCTCAACTCACAAAAATACAACCGCGCCCGCTCCTCGGACATCATACAAGTCCGATAATCTATCTCGTCTCCGAGGTAGACAACGTTCAATTGATGGGTTTCACCGAAATCCGTCCGCTTTTTCCGGATCAGGTCAATCGTCTATGCTGATTTCTGTCGCCGATGTGGTAACTGATGGAGTGCTGAGATGTTCTCCGGAGGACTAAAGTAATCAACCGCCCAGAAAAACCAATAGCCTAGGGATGAATCAAACTTGGCGATTGAACGCACTTCCTAATCTGGTTTAAGGGAATTCCTGATCCGGTAAACCCGTTATCTAGGATTGACCTTATTGGCTATGGTTTGTGGAAAGGCAGGGTTCAATTTTGGCTGTTTTGACATCATGCAGACCCTAGAGCGACAGTGCACTTCGCAGCTCATCTTCCGTACCCCCCGGAGGCCATCTACCTGACCGGAGCATGATTGCTCTAGATTTAGATCCAGTCATTCAAAGATAATAAAGGACCTTATTCAAGGCTTCACAATGCCCTCGGTGTCCGACAACACCGAGGCTAGGAACATCTTCCGGTCTTGAACGCCTGTTTTATCAGCAATTACGTGGTTCTGGCTTGTAAATCTATCTCTAGTAGGAATGCACTCACAATAAAACTATATAACAATATTCATACCCCTTAGATAACACATTCCGAAATCATTAGTCACTATCGCGTTTCTGTTAACCCCCGTCAGTGTCAAAATGGTTGCCTTCAAGCTCTTCACCTGCGCGCTCTTTGCAGGCGCATCTCTCGCGCAAAACACGACTCTCCGTTATATGCCCTTTGGCGATTCCATTACTGAAATTATCTGCTGGAGGGCAATGTTATGGGAGAAACTGCAGACCACCGAATTTGCTTCCGTAAACTGGGTCGGCTCAGGAAAGACTGAGAATAACTGCGGAGACTCAAAATATGACCGCGACAATGAAGGTCACTCTGGATTCCTCGCTATCAATATCGCCAACAGCAAGCAACTAGTCGGCTGGCTCCAGACCAACCCGGCTGATGTCATCACAATGCACCTTGGCACGAATGATATTGTTCAGCAAAACAAACCGGTTGACCAAATCATTGCCGCTTTCACAACCCTCGTTGGCGTTATGCGAGCTAGCAACCCAAACATGAAAATCATAGTGAGTGTTTATAGGAGATGTTCATGATCCCATTACTAGAAAAGGTTTCAGCAGAAAAAGATATTAATGACTCTATTTAGGTTGCGCAAATCATCCCGATGGGGTTTGGTAGCTACAACACCGCAATTCAGAATCTCAACAAGGCGATCCCAACCTGGGCTCAAGGGCTTAACAAGACGGAGTCACCGATATGGGTTGTGGACCAGTACACTGGGTTCAACGGAGGCAGTGACCTACGAGATGGTGTACACCCCAACCAGTCTGGCGATACTAAGATGGCTAATATCTGGTACCCAGCGTTGATCCATGCCCTCGAGGTTGCGAAGGCTGGAAAGCTAGCAGCTGCGGCTGAGAAGGTAGAGATGCCGTTCACGGCTTGAGGACCAAGATAGGGGTAGACATCAATAGGGATCAATCTTATTCCAGTCTTATACGGCAGTATATGCTTCACGTTATAACGATTGTATACCTTAATTTTGACATCTTTCGTCATTGCCTGTTCATGAATAATGTGAATTTAATGATTATGAGAGCTTAAAACACCAAATCCTTAATTTGAGTTGATGGAACGTGTTACGAAGCCCAGATGTAGGCACCGCCTAAGGTAGAACATTGTTAAAATTAGAAGTTTGACCCTAGCTATTTATACATAAGACGACAACAGGAGATGCTTATTAGCGCTACCCACAGGTAAAGTTAGTCAAATAAACGGCTTTTAACGTGTTTTATTTTGATTAATCGCAAAAAAAGGCTTATTTAACTAATGTGATAATCACTGACCCTAGAGACTAGCCCTTGGACTTTCGCTTTAGCAATACTTTGAAAAAGCTTTTAATGTTACTTATTACTTTAAAACCTTTTATTTTATTGCGAGCTAACTTAGCGATTTTTACTAAGTTTTAAAAACTATTATTTTTAACCCGACTTATTTTAAAGTATTTTATTTAACAATATTTTAATTAAACTTTATATTAACTAAATTATATAGCTTTTTATTAATTAATTAACTTTATATATATATTTGTATATTTTATATATTATATATTTATAATTTATTTTTTTTTTTTTTTTTTTTTTTTTTTTAAAGTTTTTAGTTAATAAAATTAATTATTAAACTTTTATACTTTTTACAATTATAATATTATTTTAAAACTGCTTTATATTTATTAATAAATATTTAATTTAAATATATATACTTTTTTTTTTTGCAAAGTTTATATATAACAAATAAATTAATTTTAATTATATGTTTAAAATAGTAATATTAATATAATATATTATTTATATAATTAAAAAAAATGTTATAATTAATAATTTTAATAATAAACAATATAATATTAATTAATAAATATAAAATATAATTTTATTTATAATTAAAATAATTAATAAAAAAAAAAAAAAAACTTTAAATTTAAATTAAATTTATATTAATAAAAAAAAATAGCAAATTGTTTTAATAGTAATAATTTTAAATAAAAAAAAATAATATAATTTTATAAAAATTTTAAATTATATTATAAAAAGCAAAATTTGATTTATTTTAATAATAATTATATATTTTTAATAAATAATTTAACTTTGTTGTTTTTTTTAAATAAAAATATAAAAAAAATATATTTAATAATAAAATTAATATTAATTTTTATTTTTATAATATAATAGTTTAATTTATATATAAAAAACAATTTATTAAAATTAATAGTTAATATATTATTTATTATAATAAAATAAAAAAAAAAGTTAAATGTTTATAAAAAATTTTAAATAATAAAAATAAATTTAATATATAAGTTTATAAATTTATAAATAAATTTAAAAAAAATAAAATTATTTTTTATAATAAAAAAAAACAAAATATATTATTTATTATTTTAATTAAAAAACTTATTTTATAATTAATTAAAATTTATAATTAATTTAAAATTAAACTTTTTAATAATATTATAAAAATAATTTAAATTTTAATTATAATTTATTATAATTTTAATTAAATTATATTTATATAATAAGTTTTATTAAAATATTATTATAAAGTTTTAAATAAATAAATATTTATTAATTTATTTTTTAATTTAATAATTTTGTTTAAAAAATAAAAATGTTAAAATTAAAATAGGTTTAACTTTTATAAAAATATTTAAATATTAATTTAAATAATAAAATTTTTAAAATTAATATTAATTTTAATTTAATTTATAAAAAATATTATAATAAAATAATTAAAATAATTTATAATTATTAATATTTATATAAATAAAACTAAAAAAATAAAATTATAAATTAATTAATTTAAAAAAAAAATATAAGTTATGGGTTAATTAATACTAAAACTGCTAATTGTTTAAATAAATAAGTAGCTTTATTATATAGTTAAATAAGTGACTTATTTATTGCTGCTTTAAACCGTTTTGTATATATATATAAGCAATTCTTTTGCAAAAGAATTTTTAACTTTTTTTTTTTTTTTTTATTTGTAAATTTTTTATATAATATAGCTTTATTTGTTTAAAACTTTGCTTTTTTTATAAACTTTGTACAATAATCTATAAATTATTTATAAATTATAAAATATAAAAACTGTTTTTAAATATTTTTTAAAAAAGAACTAAATTATAACAAGTTATTATTATAGCATTAATATTTAAAAAGTGTGCTATTTTTAAACAGCAAACTAAAAAACAAATTAATTTAATTTTTAATAAATTATAACTATTTGCAATTATAAGTAATAAGTAGCTTTTTTTAACTTTTTATATAAAAATTAATATTTAAATATATTTTAAAAAATTTAATTAAAATGTTTTAATTACTATAAAAGCTAAAAATAATAATAAACTAATTATTTTAGCTTTTTTAATAAAAAGTTTTTATAACTAAATTTAAAACTTTTTTTTTATATATAAACATTATATTTTTAATTAAAAAAACTTTTATTAAAAAATTAATTATTTGTTAAAAAAATATATTGTAAAATTATATAAACTTAATAAAATTATATTTTTTTTTATTTTTATTATTATATTAAAAAAAAAAACCTAGTTTAAATTTAATAAATTAGTTAATAAAAAAGCTTTTGTTAATTTAGTTAAATACTTTAATATGTTATTTTAAAAAATAAAAACTAAGTTTTTAATAATAATAGTGTATTAATAATAAATTAAAAATTTATATAATTTAGTTATACTGTTTATTTAATATATAAAAACTTTTGTTAATTAAACTAAAAAGTTTAATAAAATTACAATTAATAAAAAAAAATAATTAAACTATATAATAAAAAACAATAAAAAAAAAAACTTTAATAACTTTTATTTTAAACAAACTATTAGTTATTTATTTTAAAAGCTAAAAATAGCAAATATTAAATATAACTATATTTAAAACTTATTAAACAAAACTAATTAATATATTATAAACTTTCTGTTTTATAAAAGTAATATTTTAAAATTAATTTGTATAAATAGCAAAACTTGCAAATTTATTAAAATGTTAATATTTATTTTTTATAATAATAAAAATAAAAACAATATTAAATTTAAAATATAATTATATATTATAAAAAGTTAATTAATTATTAATAAAAATTAATTTGTTAATAATATTGCAAAAATAATTAATATTAAAGCTTATATTAATAATAAAATTGCTAAATATTTATTTTTTTATTTAATTAAAAGTTATTTTAATTAATTAATTATTATTAAAGCTTTTTTCAACTATTTAAAAAAAAGTTATAAAAATGTTAATATAAATAAAAAGTTTAAATTAAAATAAAAGTTTTTCGATTTTAATAATTATATTTTTGCTACTTTTTTTAATTTTAAAATAAATTTTGTTTAATTAATTAAAAAAACTAAATTAAAAAAAAAAAGTAAAAAAAACATTTTAAAAACAAACTATTTAGTAAATTATTAAATACTTTTTTTATATATTTTAATAACAATATTTTATTTAATTAATATATTAAACTTTATATTTAATTAATTTATTAAATATATATAAATAACAAAAAATATAATATTAAGTATAAAATTAACTAGTTAATTTTTTTTAATAATATAAATAAGTTAATTTTATATAATATTTATAATAATATTAATAATATTTTAAATAAAGTTAAAAATAATAAAAATAATAACATTAAAACAAATAATAATATTAATAAAATTTTAATTATAAAAAGCTATAACTTTTTAAATAGTTTTAAATTATTAAAACTAATTAAAAAAAGCAAATATTTTAACTGCTAATAAAAAAAACATATATTAAAAAATTATTTTTTAAATAATATTAAAAAAAAAGTATATTTATAAATTATTATAATTATATTTATTAGTTTTTATAACAAAACAAAAACTTTAAAAAATGTTATTATAAAAAAAATTAAAAAGTTAAAAATATTAAAAAAATAATTTTAAATAAATTAAATTTTTGTTTAAAAAAAATATTGCAAAAAAATTTTATAAATAATAAACTAAATTTAATAAATAAATATTTAAAAAAACAGCTTTTATTATATATATATATTATAAATAGTAATAAACTTTTATTAATTACTAAAGATTTTTTTAAAAATATAAAAACAAATATATATATAAATATAAATATATTGTTTATTAAAAAAATTATAAAAATATTAAACTTTTTTTTTATTATTTAATTTTATTTATAATTAATATTTAATTATAATAGAAAAAAAAAACAAAATATTAAAACTATTTTATTAATATTTTTGTAAATATAAAAAAAAAACTTTAAAAATATACTTTTAGTAATAATATTTTTATAAATTTATAAAATTATTATTAAAAAATTTTAGTTTTAAAAATACAATATATTTTTTAACTGTTATAAATATTAAATAATATTTTTATTTAATTATTTTTTTAATTAATATTTCGATCGAAATTTAAATATAAATTAAATAAAAATATAGTTTAAAAGTTTAAAATATTAAACAAATATAAATTAACAAAATATAAAATTTATTAAAAAAAAACAAAAATATTTATAACAACAAAAAAATATTAAAAAAAGTTAAATAATATTTTAAATTTTTATTATTAAATAATTAAACTTTATTAAAAAAAGTATAAATAAAATATAATATAATTTAAACAATAATTTTTATTTTTTAATAAAAACAAAAAAAAAAAAAATTTAAAAAAAAAATAAAAAAATTATATTACAATAAAAAACAAACAATATAAAGCTTTATAAAATATAAAAAAATAAACTAAAATAATATAAAACTAAACTATTTATAAAAATAGTTAATTTTAATACAGCTGTTTTTAATATATTAATTTTTTAAAACAATTTTATATAATAAATGTAAATTATTACTTTTTATAAAATTAACAAATTTATTAAAAATAAAAAAGAAAATTTTTTTAATAAAAAAAAAAAAAAACTTTTAAAAAAAAGTTTTATAAATAATTTTTTAAAAGTATTATAACTTATTATATATATTTAATAAAGTTAATTTTAATATTTTATTATTTTATAAATTAAAAATAAATTATAAAATTAAATTTATAAAAAATAAAGTTTTTAATAATTTTTAATATAGTTTTTTATATAAAATATTTTTAAATAAATTAAAAATAATTTATAAATATTTAGTTAATAATTTATATAAAAAATTTAGTAAATTTAATAATGCTTTTTATATATTATTAATATTATTTATAAAAAAATTTAATAAAAAATTGTAGTTTTATATAAATTATTATAAACTTAATAAATTAATAAAAAAAAATAAATATTTTTTATTTTTAATTAAAAAAATATTATTATAACTATTTAAAGTTAATATATTTATTAAATTAAATATAAAACAAATATTTAATTAAATATATATAAAGTTTAAATAAAAAAATTTAATAATTTTTTATATATATTAT
>MU378550.1:0-15540 GCA_022495175.1 Hypoxylon argillaceum | reverse complement strand
TAAATTAAAATATTATTTTTAATTAAAATATTTTAATATTTTATAATTTATAATAATAAAAAATAGTTTTTTTTATTAATTATTTATTAGTTTTATTTTTTATTTTTTTAATATTAATATTATTATTAATAATCTTTTATTATAAATGTTATAATTTAATTTTATATTATATAAAATTTTAAAATAATAAGTTATTAAATATTATATTTTTTTATAAAATTAAAATATTATTTTTATAACTATTTTATTAAAAATATTAATTTTTATTTTAATAAATAAGTTATAATTATAATAGTTTAAAATAAAAAATATAACTAAATTTTTTTTAAAAATTTAAAAGTTTTTTTATATTAAAAAGTTTATATAAAAAAAACTTTTTTTTTTATTAATTAATTTAATAGTTTAATTATTTTGTTATAATTTTTTATAAATTTTTTATAAAAATTATAAAAATTTAAAAAAAAATTATATATTTTTAATAATAATAAAAAACTTTTATTTATATATTATTTTAACTTTATTAAAATTTATTTATATATTATTTATATTAATAATATAATTTAAAAATTTAATTTTAATTATATAAAATTTTAATTTTTTTAAATTAATTTATAAATTAATATTTTTTAATTATTATAATATTTTTTTTATATATTTTTTATATTTAATTAAATTATTAAAATAAATAAAAATATTATTTATATAAATATTATAAAAATTATTTAAATAATTAAATAAAATATTATTTATATATTTTTAAAATATAAAAAATTTATTAATAAATTTAAAAAATAATATTTTATATTAATAAACTTTATAACAAATATAAAAAATAATTAAATTTTTTTTATTTAAATTTATATAAATTTAATAAAATATTTATTTTATATTAATTTTTATAAAAACTTTTATTTTAAAAATTTAAAACAATGTTTTTTTAATTAATAATAATAAATAACAATTTTTTTTATAAAAATATTAAATTTTTAATAATTAATATAAAATTATAATTTATTATATAATTTATTTATAAATAAAATAAAAAATATAAATAAAATATTATTTAATTTAATAAATTTTTTTTATAAATTATTTATTAAATATTTTTTTATAACTTTTAATTTATTTATAAATATTTTATATAAAAATAAATATTTTAAGTTTTTTAATTTTTTATTATTTATAAATTTAATATAATAATTTATTTATAAATTATATAAAAATAAAATATTAAAATTTATTTTATTAAATATTTAAAATAAATTATAATAATTGTTAAAAATAATTTTTAAAACTTTTTATTATAATTTATTATTTTTTTATAAAAAAATTTTCAACTTTTTTATTAATAATAATTTTATTAATTTTATAAATATTAATAATATAAACTTTTTTAATTAGTTTATTTTATTTTATTTAAAATTAAAAAGTTATAATATTTATATTAGTTATATTAATATATAATTATTTTTTATATTATTTAATTTTATTTTTTTATATATAATATAAATTTTAAATATTAACTTTTTATTTTTTTAATTAATATATATTGTTGTTTTTTTTTTTTTAATAAGTTTTTTTTTATATAAAAAATAATTTTTTTTTAAAAATATAGTTTATTTTTTTTAAAATTTTTTCATTTTAATATTTATATAAAAACTTTAAATTTTATATTATTAGTTTTAGTTGTTTTTTTTAAAAATTTGCATTTTTTTTGTTTTTTTTTTTAAATATGTATTTTTTTGCACAATATTTTAATTATAGCTAAAATATTATAACTACATATTAGTTTAATTTATATTTATAATATATTTTATATTATAATTAATAAATAAAATAAATAAAAATAAAAGTTAATTTTTTAAATAATTAAATAAAATGTTATATTTTTAAAATTATAACTTTTTTAAAATAAAATTATTTTATATATTAATAATATATAAAAGTATTTTTTAAAATATATATTTTTTTATTTTTATAATAACTTTTAAAACTTAATTAATTATTTATTTATTTTATTTATTATATTTTATTATATTTTAAAATATAAATTAAATTAAAAAAAAGTTTAAATATTTTATAATTTATTTAATAAAAATAACATTATATATATATATATATTTATTTTTATATTTTTAAAAACATTTTTAATAGTTAATAATAATTTATTATAATTTATAATACAAATATATAAAAAAAGCTTTTTTTTTAAATATTTATTTATAATATTTAATTTATTAATAAATTATAAAAATACTTTTTTTAAAAAAAAAGTTATTTTTTATAAAGTTAATTTTTTATTTATATAATATTTTATATAAATATATTATTTTTTTTAACTTTTTATTTATTTAAACTATTAAAAAAACATTAATTAATAATAATATTAAAATAAACTTTTTTATTAATATTGTTTTTTTTTTAAAATATTTATAAAATTAATATTTTATTTATTTATAATTAAAACATTTGTTTTTTATTAATAGCTTATATATATATATTTTTTTTTTATATTTATATTTAAAATATAAATTATTTATTTAAATAATTATTATTATAAAGCTTTTTGTTTATATTTATAAATAAAGTTTTATTTTAAAATATAACTATTGCTTTTTTATTTTTATATAAAATATTATATTTTTTATTTTTTATATTAAAAATATATATAATTTAAATATAATATTAATAACATAGTTAAATAAAAGGGTTATTTTAATAAAAAAAAACTTTATACTATAGTAGATTTTATTAACAATAAAATAAAAGTAAATAATAAAAAAGAACTAAAATTTAAATTAAATAAATCTTTTTTATTAACTTTAAACTAGCTTTTTTTTTTTTATATTATATTTTTAAATTTAATATATAGTATTATTTTAAACAATACATTTTAACTAATATAGTAAGTTTTATAATTGTAACAACTTTATTTTGTAATTTTACAATTTTTTATTTTTTTTTTCTATATTAATAGTTATTATTAATATTTCTGTTTAAATTTTTAAAACTTAACAGTTTGTTTTAGTATTTTAGTCGAATTGATTTTTCAATAGTTATATTTAAAACATTAAAAATAAAAACTTATTGCAAAATTGCTTAAATTAGTTTTTTAATAGTTGCAATAATTAAATAGTAAAAAATTAACAATATTATAACTAAAAACTAACTAAATTAGTTTTTTAATAGCTATATTTAATAAAAAGTTATAATTAATATTAATATAATAAACTTTTAGTTAATAAGTTATAAATTAACTAGTTAAAACTTTATATAAAATAAGTTATTTTTATATTTTATATAAAATAACTATGTTTATTTTTAATATTATTATATTTAAAGCAATATTAATTAATTAAAACTTGTTGTTTTTTTCAACTTTAAGTTTTTGTTAACTTTTGTTTATTTAATATTTATAGTATTTTTAGTTATTATTTTTTTAAACTTTAATTTATACTTATATTTTTAAATTTTATATTAAATTTTTTAACTATATATAAAATTTTTTATTTATATTTTATTATTATATTTTATACTGCTTATATATTTATAATTGTTTATTTAATTTTATATATATATACTATTTATTAAAAAGTAAACACTTGTTAAAAAGATTTTATTTTACAATTTATGTTTAAATTATATTATATACAATTTTAAATATTTAAGTTATTTTATACTTTTTTAATAAAAGCTTGTATTATTGTTAATAATAAATTTAAATTAATTATATAAATTTTACAAATTAGCAAGTATTAAAAATTCTATTTTAAAGTTAATTAAAACAAACAAGTTATTTTTATAAAACTTGAAAAAAAAACAAACATTAGTTATAAATATAAAATGTAATTTTGTTTTAGCTAATAAAACTATATTTAAAAATTAAAATTAAACACTTTTAATAATTATATATTTTTAATTATTTATATTATATAATAATAAAAAGTTTTATATAATAAATATAAACTTTTTTTTTATATTTTTAAATATAAACTTTAAAATATTTGTTATTTTTTTAAAAATTAATAACAATATAACTTTTTAAAAATATATTTAATATAAACTTTAAAACATTTAAATATAAAAAGTAATTATTAAATAAAACTTTAAACAGTTTATTAAATATTTAACTATTTAAAAAAAGTTAAATATAATAATTAATAGTATAATTAATATATAAAAAAAGTTAAAAAATATAAAAAATTAATTTATAACGTTGATTTAATTATTTAAATTAGTAGTTAACAAAATTGCTAACTTAGTAATACTATTAAAAAAAAAGCCTATTTTTTAAGTTAAACTAATTTTTAAAAAAAATCTAATTAATAAACTGTTGTTACAACTTTTATTACAACTTTTATTTTAAGTAATTATTTTTATTTTTATTTTTTTGCAGCTGCTTAATATTAAAATATTTCAGCAGCAATATATATAAGCTTAAATATTACTACTTTCTTTTACATTTATTTTATAACTAGAACTTATTAAA
Organism: Hypoxylon argillaceum; assembly: GCA_022495175.1. Classification (NCBI taxonomy): domain Eukaryota; kingdom Fungi; phylum Ascomycota; class Sordariomycetes; order Xylariales; family Hypoxylaceae; genus Hypoxylon; species Hypoxylon argillaceum. The sequence continues at coordinate 11,051 of MU378550.1, read as the reverse complement.
CTATAAAAGTTAGCAAGTAATTTTTATTACAATATAAACAAAATATTATAGTATATATTAAACTAAATAAAATATATAGCGTTTATATATTATATTTTTTAATTAAAACATAATTTAATATAACAGTTTAATTTAGTTATAATATTAATAAATTAAACTAATTTAATATTTACTGTTTAATTTTAAGCTTAATTAATTTAACTTATAATTAAGCTTTAATTAAAACTAACAAAAAAGCTAAACTTTAATTTAAACAGTTTATTTTATTATTTAATTATATATTAATAATTAAATAAAATAAAAGTTCAATTTTTATTATATTATAATAATTGCTTAACTAATATTTTTTATAATATATAATTTATTGATTTTAATAACTCAAGCAATTTTTTGTTTAGCAATTTAAAAAGTTTATATTAATTTAAATGTAATTTTTTTTCAAATAAAAATTTAAATAAACTATATAAAAATAATCATTATTAAAAAAGTTTTATATTATAAACATTTAATTATAATATTAACAACTTTTTTTTTAAATTTTAGCGATTAAAACGATTTAATATTAATTTGTTTAATTTAAGCTATAATAATTTTAACAACGTAAAATTAATTACTAATAAAAACAAGCTGATTTTTATAAACATATATAGTTTTATTAAACATATCGATTTTTTTTTAAAAAACAAAAATATTACTAAAAATAATATTAAATAAATTTTAATTATATTTTAAATTTTAATAAAAAAACTTAGTATTATATAATAAAATAATAAGTTAACAAGTTATATATAAATATATTTAAAAACTAAAAGTTTTATAGCTATATTTAATAAATTAATTTAACGATTTATAATATAAATTATAATTGTAATAAAACAGTTTAATATAACTAAACTTATATTTAAAAATATAGCTAAAAATAATACAGCTATAATTAATTTTATTTAAAAAAAGCTTAAATATATACAAGCTATAAAAACGCTAAATTATAGCAATTATAACTAATATAATGTTATAACAGCTATTTAAACAAATATCAATTTTAAAATTAAAACATATTTATTAGCTTTTATTTAAAATAAAAATAATATATTGTTGTTTTATATAATAAAAATAATAAAAATAAAACTAATTTTATTAATAATAGTAAAAAAATATTATTTTAAATTGTTTTAAAAAATTTATATAAATTAAAATATTAATAATTAAAAGCAGTTTTTTAAAAAACTTATATATTAAAATTAATATAATGAATAAAAGTTTTATTATAAATAATATAGTAATAACTAGTATAATTGAAACAAATTTTAAAGTAAAAAAAATAAATCGTAAATTTAATAAAACTTTTTTCGAAAATAAAAACAGTAAAATAAATTTTAATTTTAATAAAACAAGTTGTAAAAATTTGTTTAAAAAAAAAAAGCAAAAATAAAAAAACAATTAAAATAAATAGCAAAATAAATATAATTATAATTATGTTTATATAATATAAAATAATTAATTCGAAAATAATAAAAATATATTAACTTTTAGTTTAAAAAGTAGTTAATTTTTAAACAAAAATAATAATATATATATATTAATTAATTATAATAAAATATATAAATATTATAATTAAATGTTTAATTTAATAAAATAACGCAATAAATATATTAATAAATATAATAAATATATTAAAAAACAAATTAAATCTTTGTTTTTTATATATATATTATATTGTTTATATAAATAATATAATAATTTATTTTTTTTTAAAAATAAACTTTTTATATATTTAAAACAATATAAATATTAAAATATAGATTTTATATATTAAATAATTTTAGTAAATATAATATTAATAATATAAAATAGCAAATTTTTTAAAAAAAATAAAAAAGCTAAACTAATAATATTATATTTATAAATAACATTATTTAAAATATAAAAAGTTAATATTTAAATAAAAAAGTTTTTAAATAATTAGTTTTTATATTTAAAAATAACTATATATAATAAATTTAATAAAAATAATATTATAGTTTATATAAATATAAAAGTTAAAAAAAACTTAATAATATATAAAATTTTTATTAATTTTTTATATATAATTAAATAATATAAAAAAAAAAGTCAAAAATATTAGCAACAAATATATTTAATATATAAACTGAGCTATTTTTATATTTTATTTATTAAAATATAATAATTACAGCTTTTTTAAGCTTTTAAAAATTATTAAGTTTATATAAATATTAAATAAAAATATTAAACTTGTTATATTTTTTAAAAATAACTTTTTAAACTTTTATAATATAATTATTAATTATAAAAGCTATAAAGTTATATTTATTAATATAAACAACTTTGAAATATTTTTTTATATATACTTTTAAGTTTATTTATATATATATAAAATAATACTTTTATAAAAAGTAGTTTTAAAATTTAAAAAAACAGTTTATATATTTGCAATATATAAATTTCTACTTTTAAATTATAAATTTATTTTTAAACTTTTTTATAAAAATGAAATAATTATAGTTATAAAATTAACTATTTTATATTTAATTATATTAATAAACTTATTGCTAATTAAAAAAATAATTTTTAAAAATATTAAAATAAATATGATTTAAAAATATATAAAATTAAACTATATTAAAGCTATATAAAAAAAGTATATAAAAATAGTTATACTAGTAGCTAAAATAGCAGCTATAAATAGTACAAAAGTTAAAACTACAAATATAAGTTTATAAATATTTAAAAATATTATAATATTAAATATATTTTTTATAAATTAATTTATTTTAAATATAAATATATTAAAAACAGTAATTACAAAAAATTATAAACTAAAGTTAATATAAACTTAAAAAAATATAAGCTAAAATAATATAGTTAATATAATTGATATATTAAAATTATAAAATATAGTTAAAAAAACTTTATTAATTAATATTATATACAATATAATTAAAACTGTTTTAAAAATAAAATTTACAAACTTTGACTTAAATATAGCAGTAATAAAAGCAATAAAAAAACTTAAGTTAAAAATTTAAAAAATTGTTACTACAATAAAAATTAAAAAGTTTTTCGAAAAAAAAAAAAATAAAAACAGCTGTTAATTAATTTATATATATTAATAAAAATTTATGAGTTTAAAAAATATTAAATTTATTAAAAAAAATATTTAAAATTTAATTTAATTAAAGTATTATTAATATTTTAAAAAATAAACAAATAAAAGTACTTTTAATAAACAATTAATAAAAATTTAAACTTAATAGTTATTTATATTTTTTAAATATTAAAAATTATTAAATAATAAATTTAATATTTAATAAGTTGTATAAATAAAGCTATATAAAATAAATAAATAAACTATTGTTTTTTATATATTTAATTTTTATTGTTTAATTATATAAAAAAAAAAAGCTATATATTTAATTTATAATTAATTTATAAACTTTTAACAAAGTAGCAGTATTAAATAACTATTTGTTTTTATTATAATTAAAAATAATAATATTAATTTAAAAAAAAAGTTATATTTTAGTAATAAATATAACGTTTTTTTTTATTAGTTTAAAGTTTATTTAAAATATTAAAACAGATTTATTATTATAAGCTTAAAAAGTTTAAAAAAATTTATAATAATATTAATAAAATTTTAAAATTTATTTATATATATATAATAATTTATAAATAAATTGTTATAGCTTTATAAATATTATTATTAAATATTTATTAATAATATTATAATATTTTTTAATAATAAAAAAAACTATTTAAAATAACTATATATAATATTTAAGCTGTTTTATAAATAGTAAATTTCGCTGTTTTTTAAAAAGTTATTTTTAAAATATTTATTAATAAAACTATTAAAATTTTAAATAAATATATTTAAGCTATTTATTATAATAAAATAATTAAAAGTATTTAAAAATTTGTAGTTTTTAAATTAATTAAAAATATTAAAACAATACTTTAAAAATATAAAATTTTTAAAAATACTACTGCTATATTATATATAGTATATTAAACTGTTGTAATAATAAAAAGTAGCTTTTTTTAATAAAAAAAAATAATAAAAATATATAGTAGCTAATAATTTTAATAAACAATAAATATACTGTTAAACTATTTTATTTATTTTAATAATTAAAAAAAAAGCTTTATTTAAAGTTATATAAAAATTAATATATAATAATACAATTTTATATTATTATAATTTTGTTAAAGCTTTGTTTATATAAATTAACAGCTTTTTAAAAAAAAAATTTAAATTAATATTATTTTAATTAAAAAATAGTTATATTTAAAAACTTAAAATATTAATTTTAAATATATAAATTTTGCTAATTATATTTTTAAATAAATATTTGTTATAGTTTAAAATAAAATATAAGCTTTTAAAATTAAACGTTATATATATTATTTAAAAATATAAAAAGTTTTAAACAATTATAAAAGCTTTATATAACTTAGTAATAATATTAACTAATTATTTAATAGCTAAAAAAATATTTAATTAAATTAATATTAATATAGCTTTTATAAATTAAACAAATAAACGTTTTATAAATATGTTTATTTATTTGTTTTAATATAGTTTATAGATTTTTTATTTGCTAAAATAGTTCAATTTTGTATTAAATGTTTTTAATTGATTTTAAGCTATAACAAATCAAGTTAATAAAGCAGAAAAAATTATAAAAACAAATAAAAAGCTAGTATTAAATTAAATCTAAATAATTATAAAAGCAATAATAAAAAATAATATATAAAAAGATATTATTGTAAATTATAATAAAAACTTTAAATATTAAAAAATTTTAATTAACATTTAAAAAAGTAACAAAAGTGTTAAAAATTTTAAACGATTTAAATATTTGTTTATAATAATTAATAGTTTGCTATATAATATAAATAAAAAAAATAAATGCAAATTATATATATTTAATATATAAATTAAAAAGTTTTTTAAAATTGCTTATAATAACAAACATTATTTTAATAAGTAAAAAATAATAAAAGATTTAAAAAGTTATATAATTGAATTAAAAATATAAAAAGTTTAAATATATTTTAAATATTGCAACAAATATTAAATATATAATATTAGTTATAAAAAACTTTATAAAAATTATTAGTTAATTAAACTAAAAAATATAAAACTAATAAAAACAATTGTAATAAACTTTATATTAAATTTGTTAAATATATTATTTATAAATATATTTTAATAAATTAAAAAGTTTAATTATTATAATATAATAATAATAGTTATATATATTATTTTAAAAAAATTACTATTAGTACTAAGTTATAAAAAATATATAATAAAAAACTAAGTTATATTTTTAGCAAAACTTTTATTTATTTATAACTAAAGCGTTTTTATAAACATTATATTAAATAAAAATTATAAGTTTATATTTATTTTTTAAAAAAAACTATAAAAAGTAATAAATATAAAGCTTTTAATAATTATAATATATTATTTTTAAATAAACAGCTTTTTAAAACGTAAAAATTAAACAGTAAAAATTGCTATATATTATTACTTGTTTTAAAACTTTAATAATATATAAATAAATATAATTTTTATATTATAATAAAATTTTAATAATATATATTTTAAACTTATTAAATTTTTAATATATAAATAATTGTTTAAATTTAAACTATTAAGTTTTAATAATATAATTATAAAAATAAAAGCTATTAATATTTTAAAAAAAGTACACTTTTTAAAAAAGTATTTATAAAAAAACGCCGAATTAATAATAAATTTTACAGCATTTTATATTAAATATTACTATAATAAAAAGTACTAAATAATAAAATTTTAAAAAAGAAATAAAATATATTTAAAATTGTATAAAAGTTATTATTTGCTTAATAAATTATTTTAAAAGCTTTTATAGCAGTTTATAAAGCTTTAAAAAATAAAAAAACAAATAAGTTAATTAATTTATAAAATCGATTTTTTTAAAACTTTTAATATTTATTTAATTATATTAGTTATATATTTATTACTAAAAAAACATAAAAAAGATTTTTTTTATTAAACTGTTTTTTTTTTTAAGTTTATTTAAAATAACTAGTTAAATATAAAAAAAAAAAAAAGGTTTTTTAAAATTAAAACTATTATTAAATATAAAACTAATAAATTTAAAAAAAAATTTAATTATTTAATTAAATAAAAAAGCTATAGTTATAAAAACAATTAATAATAATTAAAGTAATAACTTTAACAAATTAAAAAAAACAACTGTTAATAAAAAGTGAAAAAAAATTACAGTAATAAAAAAAAGTTGTAAACAACTTTGTTAAAAAATTAATTAATTAATTAATTAATTAAGTAATTAAATAACTAAAAATGTTAAAGTTAATATATTTTTTTATATATTTTAATACTTGATATAATTAAATAAAAAAATTACTTTAATAAAAAAAAACTTTATATTATAGTAAATTTTATTAATAATAAAATAAAAGTAAATAGTAAAAGTAAGCTAAAACTTAAATTAAATAAATCTTTTTTATTAACTTTAAGCTAACTTTTTTTTTTTTATATTATATTTTTAAACTTAATATATAGCATTATTTTAAACAATATGTTTTAATTAAATATAAAATTTAAATGTTTTATTTAATTATAAATATTTAAATATAATATTAATAATTATATAAATATTAAAACAATTTTTAAAATTATTTTTTTATTAATTTTTTATTAACTTAGTTTTATTTATAAAATAAATAAAATTGTTTTTAAATTTAATAAATTTATTAAAAAAATATTTAATAAAGCTATTTTTTACATATAAAATTTTAAATTTTGTTTTAAATTTATTAAAAATATTAACATTATAATAATGTTTATATAAATATATAAACAATATATATAAAAAAATTAAAATTTTAAAATATATATTATTTAAATAAAGCTATAAATATTTAACTATTTTTTTATTTATATAAAATTTAATATTTATTATTTTAATAATATTATTAATAAATTAATTTTTATTAATTATTAAATAACTTTTTATATTTTAATATTATATTTTAAACTTTATATTATTTTTATTAAAGTTATTATAAAAAATAAAAATTGAAATTTTAATTAATTTATAAGTTTTTTTTTTAATTTAATTTAATAATATATTAGTTTTATAACTTTTAATTAATAAATTTATAATTTATTAATTAATTTTATTAATTTAATTTTAAAATTAAAATTTTTTTAGTTTTAAATTTATTAATTTAATAAAAAAACAGTTTAATATAATTTAATTAATAAATATAAAATAATTAAAATTTATAATTAATATTTTTATTTTTAATTAATTAATAATTATTAAAGTTTATTTTTTATTAATAAAAAAATTATATTATTTAATTAAATTATTAAATTAGTTTTTATTTTTTTATAAAAGTTTATAAAAATTATTTATTTGTTAATATATAATAAAAAGTACAAATAAATAAAACTTAAATTTAATTTATAAAATTTTAAATTTTTTAAATAATTATTTAAAACTAGTTTAATTTATTAATTTATTAAATTAAAAAATAACTATTTAAGCTTTATTAATAATATTATATAAAAAAACGCAAAATTGTTATTTTTTATATATATATTAATAAAATTAACAATTAATTTTTATTAGTTTTTTTTATATTTATTTATAAAGTTTATATATTATTTATTTATAAAGTTAAATTTTTTATATTATTTATAAAATTTATTAATTGTTTTATTAAAAGCTTTATATAAGTTTTTTTTTATTGTTTTTAATAATATAAATATAAACATTTATATTTTAAAAGTTAAAATTAATTAATAAATTATATCAAATTTTATTTTAAAAAGTTTTATTAAATTTAAAAAATAATTTTTTTAAATTATTTATATTAAAGTAAACTTTTTTATAAGTTTAAAACTTGCTATTTATATTTTTTACTATAGTGTTGTTATATTAATATTTATTTTACAAATTTATAAGTTTTTTTTTGTTTTGTTTTTTTTTCGAAATAAAAATATATTTAAAAATAGTTTTTATATTTTATATAAACAATATATAAATTATTATATGTTAATATTTGTAAAAAATAAAACTATTAATTAAATAACTTAATGATATATAAAAATTTAAATATAAAAAAAAAAAAAAAACAGAAAATTTAGCTAGTATAAAATAATAAAAATAAGTAATATATAAGCTGTTTAAAGCAGTAAACTTTAGCAATAAATAAGTTTTACAAAAAAAAAAAAGCGAAAAAATTGCAGTATATAGCTAAAATAACTACATAGTTTGCACTAGCTATTATATTATAACTATATATATTAATATATTTTAATTTAATTTTTAAAACTATTATTTTTTTATTTATTGATTTTTTTATTTAAAAGTTATTATATTAAATTATTATATAGCTTTTTTTTAATTGAAAATTTAATTTTTTAAAAAGTTAATTTATAAATAAACTTTTTTTTAAAATTTATAATAATATTAAAAATTTTGTTTTAATTATTAAAATAATAATAATGTTTTATTTTATAATTTTTTTTTATTATATTTTTAAATAAAATTATTATATTAATTTATAAACTTTTATAATTTAAAATATTATTAATAAAAAAAAATTATTAATTATTATAAAATTATTTTTTATTTTATATTAAAAAATATAATATTTTATTTTATATAAATAAAAAATTATTTTATTAATAATAATATAATATTTAAAATTTAAATTTAAATTAAATTAAATTATTTTTAAAATTATAAAAACAATATTAAATTAAATTAATATAATAATATAAGTTATAAATTAGTTAATACTAGTTTAATTATTTAAATAAATTAAATAGCTTTATTATATAGCTAAATAAGTAATTTTATTTATTGCTGTTTTAAACTGTTTTATATATATATATATAAGCAATTTTTTTACAAAAAAATTTCTAACTTTTTTTTTTTTTTTTTATTTATAGATTTTTTATATAATATAGCTTTATTTGTTTAAAGCTTTGCTTTTTTTATAAGCTTTATATAATAACTTATAAATTATTTATAAATTACAAAGTATAAAAACTACTTTTAAATATTTTTTAAAAGAAAATTAAATTATAACAAGTTGCTATTATAACATTAATATTTAAAAAATGTACTACTTTTAAACAATAAATTAAAAAACAAATTAATTTAATTTTTAATAAATAGTAACTATTTATAATTATAAGTAATAAATAACTTTTTTTAACTTTTTATATAAAAATTAATACTTAAATATATTTTAAAAAATTTAATTATAAAATTTTAATTATTATAAAAACTAAAAATAATTATAAATCAATTATTTTAACTTTTTTAATAAATAGCTTTTATAACTAAATTTAAAATTTTTTTTTTATATATAAATATTATATTTTAAATTAAAAAAACTTTTATTAAAAAATTAATTATTTGTTAAAAAAATATATTATTAAATTATATAAGTTTAATAAAATTGTATTTTTTTTTATTTTTATTATTATATTAAATAAAAATATTTAATTTAAATTTAATAAATTAATTAATAAAAAAGCTTTTATTAATTTAATTAAATATTTTAATATATTATTTTAAAAAATAAAAGCTATATTTTTAATAATAATAATATATTAATAACAAATTAAAAATTTATATAATTTAGCTATATTATTTATTTAATATATAAAAATTTTATTAATTAAATTAAAAAATTTAACAAAATTATAATTAATAAAAAAAAATAATTAAACTGTTTAATAAAAAATATAAAAAAAAAATTTATTTTCGATTTTTATTTTAAATAAATTATTAATTATTTATTTTAAAAGTTAAAAATAATTACTATTAAATATAACTATATTTTAAAACTATTAAATAAAATTAATTAATATATTATTAATTTATTTTTTTATAAAAATTATATTTTAAAATTTATTTAAATAAATAAAAAATTTAATAAATTAATTAAAATATTTATTTTTATTTTTTATAATAATAAAAATAAAAATAATATTAAATTTAAAATATAATTATATATTATAAAAAGTCGACTAATTATTAATAAAAATTGATTTATTAACAATATTGTAAAAATAACTAATATTAAAACTTATATTAATAATAAAATTATTAAATATTTATTTTTATATTTAATTAAAAACTATTTTAATTAATTAATTATTATTAAAATATTTTTTAACTATTTTTAAAAAAGCTATAAAAATATAAATATTAATAAAAAGTTTAAATCAAAATAAAAATCTTTTAATTTTAATAATTATATTTTAGCTATTTTTTTTAGTTTTAAAATTAACTTTGTTTATTTAATTAAAAAAACTAAATTAAAAAACAAAAAATAAAAAAAATATTTTAAAAATAAATTATTTAATAAATTATTAAATATTTTTTTTTTATTTAAACAATAATATTTTTTTTAATTAATATATTAAATTTTATATTTAATTAATTTATTAAATATATATAAATAATAAAAAATATAATATTAAATATAAAATTAATTAATCGATTTTTTTTAATAATATTAATAAGTTTAATTAATATATTATTTATAGTAATATTAATAATATTTTAAAAAATATTGTTAATAATAAAAATAATAATATTAAAACTAATAATAATAATATTAAAGTTTTAATAATTTAAAATTATAATATTTTAAATAATTTTAAACTATTAAAACTAATAAAAAAAAATAAATGTTTTAATTATTAATAAAAAAAATATATTTTTAAAAATTATTTTTTAAATAGTATTAAAAAAAAAATATGTTTATAAAATATTATTATTATATTTGTTAATTTTTGCAATAAAGCGAAAATTTTAAAAAATATTTTTATAAAAAAAATTAACAAAAATAAAACATTAAAAAAATAGCTTTAAATAAACTAAACTTTTGCTTAAAAAAAATATTATAAAAAAATTATATAAATAATAAATTAAACTTAATAAATAAATATTTAAAAAAACAACTTTTATTATATATATATATTA
>MU378549.1:0-15785 GCA_022495175.1 Hypoxylon argillaceum | reverse complement strand
TATTAAAACTTATTTATAGCAAATAAAACTTTAATAAAAAAAATAATTTGTTTAAAATTAAAATTATTTTAAAAAATTATATAAATAAATTTAAAAATAAGTTTAATTATTTAATTAAATAAAAAAATTATAAATATAAAAATAATTAATAATAATTAAAATAATAACTTTATAATATTAAACTATTAATTAAAAAATATTAAACTTAAAAAAAAAAACATTTAATTTTTTAAATCAAAAAAGTTTAAAAAATTTAAAAAAATTTAAAAAAACAAAATTAATAAATATTATATATAATTGTTAAAAATAACAATTTTTTTTTTATATAATAATATTTAATACAAATAACTATAAAAGTTTTAAAAAATAAGTTTTTTAAAACTATTTTATATATATTTTTAATATTAAGCTTATTTAAAACTAGTTTATATTAATAAATTAAATAAATAACAAAAACTTTTAAGTTTTTTTTTTTTAATTTAATTTTATAAATTTACTTTTTTTTAATTTATATTATATTTTTATAAATTTAAATATAAATATTACTTATAATAAACTATATTAATAATATAAAAAATTTTTTACTTTTTTAAATTTAATATTTATATTTATAATTTATTTAATTGTTTAAATTAATTATTTTATATTAAAATAATATAGCTTTTAATATTAAAAACAAATTTATTTTTTTATTTAATAATTATATATAAATAATTATTTATTGTTATTTTTAATAATAATTTTTAAAAACTTTTTATATTTAATATATTTAGTTTAAATTTTTATTATTAATTTATTATAAACTATATTATAAATAAACAAATAATAAAAAGTTTTTTTTTATTATAAATTTAAATAAAAAGCTTTTTATTTTTAATATTTAAATTAATTATAGCTTTAAATTTATAATTTTATAAAATTTACTTATTTATATAACTTTTTATTAATTAAAAATTTTTATAAAAAAAATAGTTAAAAAAATTATTAAATATAAAAAAATATAATTAATATTTTATTTTTATTTTTTTAAAATATTTTAAAATATTTAAAAATTATATTTATTTTATAAATTAATATAAGTTTTTTATTTATATTAATAATATATTGCTTTTTTTTAGTTATAAATTAATTATTATATTTTTTTAAAAGTTAAATTTATTATTAATAATTTTAATGTTTATTTTTATATTAAACTAAATATTTTTATAATATTAATTAATATAATATATATTAATTATATTGATTTTTTTAATTTAATAATATAATTATTAAAAACATAAAAAACTATTATAAATATTTTTATAAAAATTTTAATATTTCCGTAAAATATTATTGCCGACTTTTTATTAAAATTTTCTTTTTTTTAAAATCAAAAAATAGCAATTTTTTAATTATATAAATTTTTAAAACTTTATAAATTAACTAACTTTATATTAACTAAATATAATATAACTATATTATTAAAGCTTAAAAAAAATCATTATTTTCAAAAATTTTTAGCAGTTATAAAATTAACTATAAATTAATTAAAAGCTTTTTTTTTATTATTTATAGTTTTATTTTTACAATTTTTTTTATTTATAATTTTATTTGTTACATTTGAAATATTTTAAACTATTTTTTTTATTTTAAAACTTTTTAATTAATTTTTTGTTTTTTTTATTGTTTTAATTATTTTTTTAAATATTATAAAAAATTTATTTTTATATTTATTTTTATTAAAAAACTTTTAATTAATATAAAAGTTAAAGTTGTTATAAAATTTATTAATAAAGTTTTATAACAAATATTTTTATTATTTTATTATTTTTATATTAATTTTATATTAATTTGTAGCTTTATTTTTTATAGCTATAAAAAATAAAATAATAACTTAATTTTAACTAAATTTTCTTTTTAATAGTTTTATATTAATATATTTGTTTTAACAATTTAATATTAAATATAATAAAACATTTTCTATTATATTTATAACTAATTAAGTTATTTTAAAAATATTAGTAATAATTTAAATTAATATAAATTTTTTATATATATTAATAAATATATTAAAAATATAGCTTATAATTTATAATATTAAATTTAATTTTTTATAAATTAATTAATTTAAAATTTTTTAAAAGCAATTTTTTTTATTAAATTTATATTTAAGTTATTTTTATTTAAGCTTAATAATATTAATATTTTTAATATTTATATTAGCTTTTTTTATAAACTATATATTTAAATTTTATAATTTATTTAAATTAAAAAAAAATAACAAAAAAAAAAGTTTACATTAATAAAAAAAACAATGTATTTGTTTTTTTGTTTAATATTTAAATTAAATATATTATTATTTTTATTTATATTTAGTTCAATAAGTTAAAAGTTTTTACAATTTTTTACAATATATTTAATTATTATTAAATGTTTTAATATTTTTATTATAGCTATTTTATTTACTATTTATTATATTTTTTGTTATATAATTAAAACAATTGTTTTTATTTTAAAGCAATAGCTTTTTTTAAACTTTTTAAAATATTAATATACAATTTTATTAATATATTAATCATTTTTATTTAAATTACTTTTTTTTCTTTTAAAATATAGTTTAATATTTTTTTCTGTTATTTTTTTAAATAAATCTTTAAAATATTTGTTATTATTTAATCAATTACTTATAACTACTTTTTGTTTTTTTTCAATATTAAATATATAAATTTAATTAATAATAATCGAAATAAAAAAAATAAAATAAATTAAGCATTAATTAAATAAACAAATATATTAGCTATTATATTAAGCTTTAAAATTTAATTTTAAAAATAATTATTAAAAAGTAAAAAATAATATATATTGATAGTTATTATATATACTTAAATTTAAAAATAAGTTAAAAAAACAATTATACAAATAAATTAAGTAATATAAATCTTAAATCAGTTTTTTTATAATTAAACAGTTATTTAAGTAAGCATAGATTTTTTTAATTTTCTTTACACTTTAGCTACAATTTAGCTACAAGTATTACTGCTAACAAATATATATAATATAAATTTATTATTATTGCTTAAACAATTAAACTAATATATTTATATTTAAAAAAATGCTATATAATATAAAAATAAAAATTTTACAAAATAATTGTTTTAAATTTAACAATTTGAATATTAATATTATTTTAAAACAATAAATTTAAATTAAAAAATTAAACAAAGTTTATATAACAATATTTTATTAATTAATTAATCGTTGTTTTAATAAATATAAAAAAACTAATATTTAAAATATAAAAGCAAATATTAAAATAAACAAAAAAGCAAAGTTTTAATTATTTTTTAATTATATAATAGTAAAAATATAATAAACTTTTTTTTTAATTATGAATTAATTAATAATAAAACATTAAAAAAACAATTAAAAATTATTAAATAAATATAAGTTATAAAAAACATTTAAAAAATTTACAATTAATATTTTTAATTAAAAAATTAAAAAACAATAAATAATAACAGTTTTAATTTAAATAATTATTAAATGTTTAAAGTTAAAAATAATAAAAACAATATGTTTTCTTTTTAAAATTGTTTTATATAAAACAAAGTGAGTTTTTTTTAAAACAAATATATAATAATTTTAATATAAAATATATTTTTTAATTATTTAAATATTGTTAATTTTGTAATAAAAAAAAACGTTTTATAAATATATAGTAAAATTAACAAAAGATTTAATAAATTTTTAAACAAAATTTAAAAAAAAAATGTAAAAAAATTAAAAACTTTAATATATAAACTAATAAATAATTATAAATTATAAAAATAATTTATAATAAAATAAATTATATAATTATATATATATAAAATATATTTAATATTATTAAATAAAACTAATATACATAAATAATATATTTAAAAATTAAAATATGTTTTAATAATATATTAAAAGCAAAACTTTATATTAAAAATAATATAAATTTAAAGCTTTTTATTATTATTGTTTTTTTAATAAATATTTTATAATTAAAATATTATTAGTTTGATTTTTTATTAACAAAATAAGTTTTAACAAAAGTTTTTTATAATATTATAACAAACAATAAAAAAACTAAAAAAATTAAAAAAAAAAAAAAAAATAATCACAAAATTTATAAAATGTACAAAAAAGAACATATAATAACATATACAAAAATTAATTAAAATATAAAAGTATTTTTTATGTTAATAAACAAATATATATTTAATATATATAATATAACTAATAAATTTAGTATTAATTTTACAAATATAAAAATATATAAGTTAATATTAACAAAATTAATAATATTATTTAATATTAAAAATTAACGCTTTAAATATATATATATATATATATATATATAAAAGCAGCTATTACAATGTTATATTATACTATATATATAACAAACATAAATTAAAGATTAATTAATTAATACTTAAAAAAACACAGTATATAAAATTAAATTTTAAATTAAAATAGTTTATTATAACTATTTTTTAAAATTAGCAATTATTTTGCAACTTTGATATATATAAATAAAAATTAATAATTAAGTTTTAAATATAAATATTTAGATTTTTTATTATTTCTTTTGTTTTATTATTAAAATTTTTAGCTAGTTTTAAAATATTTTTAAAAAAAAGTATATAAATTTGTTTAAATTTTTTATTAACAGAATTGATTAATTAATTTTTAGTTATAAAAAATATTTTTTAAATAAAAAAAAAATATATATAGTTTAAAAATTATATAATTTCTAATTATATATTTATAGTTTAATCAATAAATATAAAATTAAAAATATTTTAATATAATTAAAACTTTATTATTTAAAATTTTAAAATATAGTTAGCTATTTTAAATAAAATATAGCTTAATTTCTTTTATATTAAAATATAACTATATATTTAAATATAACTTTTAAGTTTAGCCACTTTTTATAAAATTTAACAAATATTTCTTTTTTAATTAGTTTTATATAGTAGCTTTAATGAAAGTTTTATCGCATTTTTATCAACTTTTGTTTTTTTAATAATTTTTTTTAATTAAAGCTTGGTTTTTAAATAAAAACTTTATACCTTATGCTATTTTAATGTTATTTAATTTTTTAACTATGTATTTATTATTAATAAACTCTATAACTTGATTATATATTAAAAAATCTTAAACTTTTATTTATGTAAACTTTTTAAATATAACAACTTTTTAAAAATTAAAAATTATTTGTTATAAAAAATAAAGTGCTATTTAATTTTAACAGTTAATATTAAACTATAATAATAATTATGTTAAAATTTAATTTTTCAATTTTTAATATTTTCAAATATAAAAATAAGTAATAAAATATTGAAATAATAAATTTTAAAATATATATTTTATTTAAAATAAATAAAACTATAATAAAATCTATATATTTTTAAAAAGTTACAAATATTAAATCAAATATATTTATCAATAGTTTATTTAATAAAAAAATAAGTGATTTCTTTTATTTATATAAAATAATATTAAAAAATTTATTATAATTTTTTTTATTAGTTTTTTTTTTAATTTTAAACTATTTAAAAAATTAAATAAATTTTAAATATTAGTAACTTTTAAAAACTTTAATTAATGTTTATTTAGCTTTTAAAATCAATTTATTTAAATTATTAATATAATATAGTTTAAAAAAAAAGTTTGTTTATTTTAAACTTTTAACTTTTTTTTTAAAAAAACTTATAAAGTTAATAATATATTTTTTACTTTGTTGTAAAAATTTCACTAATTTATAAAAATAAATATTGTCATTTTTAATCAATTTTTAATATTTATATAGTAACAATATAATATATAGCTTAATTTTTATAAATATAATAATTTAAAATATAATATTTAAAATATAATAAAAATTGTTTATTTAAAAGACTTTATAGTAATAAAAATAGCTATTATTAAATAAATTAATATTATTAAATTAGCATTTTTTTTAATTTAGTTAAAGTTGTTAAAATATTTTTTCAACATAAAAAAAATTATAAATTATATACTAACATTATTTTTATAAAAAAATAAAAAGTTTTATAAAAATAAAAAAAGCTGAAATATTTTAATAAAATAGTTTTATTATTTAAAGATTTATTTAAAACTATTAATGTTAAATTTTATTATAAAAACCTTTAAATAAACAATATTTTTTTTTTCTTTTTTTAAAAAAAACGTATATTAAACAAATTAATATAAATGTTAAAATATTTAGCTTTATATATTATATTTATTTTAAATATAAAGATCGTAGTTATAAAATCTATTAAAATATTGTTAGAAAAATAAAATTAACATTGATTTTTGTTTTAAACATTACATAATACTTTTTAAAAATTATCGATATGTATTAATATTAGCTAAAATATAAAAAATAAATATCTTTATATATTAATATAAAAGTAAATCTAAAAAAAAAAACTTAGTTTTTGCTATAAACTATTTTAACTTCAAAGTTAATTAAAAATCAATTTTTGCTTTTTTTTTATTAATAAAATAAATGACTAAAAAACTAAAACTAAATTATATTAATATAAACAATGATTTTTTTAATGTTAAGTTTATATTTATAAACTAATTTATTTTTTCAATATTTTAAATTTTTAAATTTTTAAACTTTTAAATATATATATTTTTTTTAAACTTTAAAACGTTAGAATTTTAAACTAAAGCTTTCTAAGCTATAATTATTTGCTTTTATTTATTTATTATATTTTATATTCAAATTTTTTAAGTCGAGACTTTTTGATTATTTGAGCTTATAAAATCTTAATTTATAGCTATTTAGTTTATAATTTTATAGCTTATATATTTATAACTTATAAAGTTGTAACTTTTAAGTACTTTTATTTTTATTAATTTATTAATTATAGATTTATTTAATACTTAAATTTTAAAATATTCATTATTAAATTTTTTTAGTTTTAAATCTTTTTTTAGCTTAAAAACTTTAAGTATAATAAATAATAAACTATTAGCTAGCTTTTTTAAATTATTATTAAATATATTTATATTTTAACAATTTTTAGATTTTTTTATAAATTATATATTTAATTATAAATTTTAACAATTTAATATAACTAATATATTAACTTATATTTAATTTAAATTAGCTAATTTAAAAAAAAAACTAATAGAAACTTAAGTAAATATATAAAAAGTAACCGATAAAACTTAATAATTAATAAAAAAGAATATAAAACTAAATATTTTAATTAAAAACTGCAAAAATGATTTAATTTTTAAAAAGCTTTATTTTAAACCTATTTTTTTTTATGCTTTAAAGGTAGTATAAAATCTAATTATAATAATTTATTATAATATATTTATTAAACCATTTAAAATTTACTAGTATATTTTTAAAAAATAACTTTTGAGATTAAATGTTTAAAGTTTTAATTTATTAAAGAAATATTTAAAAACAATATGTTATAATTTTTTATAAAAGTTTAAAATATTAAAAGATAAAATCGATAAAATTTAAACTAAAAAAGCTAACTTTTGAACTTTTTAATATATAAACTTGTATTTTTAATAAGTAGTCATTTTCGATTGTTTAATATAAATAAAAAACTATTATATATAAAGTTATAAAATTTATACTAAGATTTTGATTTAAAACTACAAGTTTTTATTTTATATAGAAAAAGCTAAAAACAAAATTAAAAAATTACAATTAAAAAGATATTATATATAAAAAAAACCTTTAAAAGATTTACTATTGTTTTAAAATATAAAAAAGTAAAAATTATGTTTTATATAATTAATAAACAAAATCGCCTCTTTTTACTTTTAAGTAATTAAATAAAATAAAAATATATAATTTATAAATTTATCAAATAGCTTAAATTTAATAAATTTATTAAAATTTATTTCAATAATCTATAATATTATATTACTTTTTAATATAAATTTTATGTTTTAAACTTTTTTTTATTTTATTTTATAATTATTATTAATTTTATTTAAATTATTATAACTTGTTAGTTTATATACTTAATTTATATTTAAATATTATTACTTTATATATTATATTATTAACTGCTTATATTAAAATTATATATATTATATATAATATAAACTAGTTTTTTTTTCGTTGTTATTATTTAGCTTTTTTTTATCTGTTAAATCTTTTTTTAAACTATTTTTACAGATATAAATTATATTTTTTAGTCGCAGTATATTATAAATAGTAGCTTTAGCTCTTTTTTTATAATTAATTATAAATAATTATAATATTTAATTAATAGCTACTATATTATATTTAAATAACAATAATATATTATATCGTTTTTATAATAGCTAATTAGATAACATTATTATATACACTTTTATTTATATTTAAATAATTATAATAATTTTATTACTAGTAACTATATTATTAAAAAAGTAAAACAACAGTTAAAATTAGCAAAACTTAAACGGTTTATTTAACTTGTAAAAAATAAACAATATAATTTATATTATAGATAAAAATATTTTAAATTAAATCAAATATAAATTAAAATAAAACTATTAGATATTTTTGCAAAGTTATAATAATAACTTTAAAAATATAAATATTTGTTTTATAAATAAAAAAATAAGCAGCTATTTAATAATTTATAAATTATTAAACGATATTAATAATATTACAAATAAATAAAATAAATATAAAGTTAAAAAATGTTGTTTGTTATATTTAGATCTTTTTAATTAAAAGAAAAAACTAAAAGTATTTTTATCAATTAATATTTATAAATAGTTAAGCTGTAAAAAAAACTAGCAGTCTTTTTATTATATTTTATATTTTATACTATATAATTAAAACATATATAAAAACAATATTTTAAATTTATTAAATCAAAATAAATATTTATTTATTAAAAAAATTACAGCTAAAATATATTTTGCTATTTTATTTAAAAATATAATATTGTTATTTTTAGCTATATTTACTAAAAACTCTATATTTTGTTTTATTTTATTAAATATAGTAATTTAAAATAATATAAACTATTCAAACTATATTATAGCACTAATATATATAATGGTGTTTTATTATTATTAAAACTTAATAATATATAATTAAACTAAATAAATAGCTATATATTAAACCTTTTTATAAAATAAAGTTGAACATAATTATATTAAATAAAAATTCTTTTATTTATTTTATATATTAGGTTATAAGCTAATATTATATTAGCACAGAAAAAAGATCTATTTTAATATAATATATAAATATATAAATGTTATATTTTAAAATCAGCTTATGCTTTTTTTATCGAAGGTAGTTTATTAGATTTTAATTAGTTTATAATATATAAAAAAGTAAAAAATAAACAAAATATTAAAAAAAAGATGGTATTTAATTAATAAAATTAAACAAAGTTTTATATCGATATAAAAAAACTTTAAAATATAATAAGTTTTAATAAAACTATATTTATTATTAATATATTTTTAAATTTAAATAATAAAGTTATATTTAAAAGTTTATTTTAATTAATATTTATATAGTTAATATTATAAAATATTGCTAAAAAGTTGTTAATAAAATAATAAATATTATAGATTATATAAATTTATTAGCTATTAAATGCTATTATATTATTTAGCTCAATTATTAAAAAGCTAAAAAAATTTACTATATTAGTTAAAAGATTTAATGAAAATATATTTTATTAAATATTAACAAGTTAACAAATATTAAAAACTTTGAATAAAATATAAAAGCTATTACAGTTTATAACAATAATTAAATAAAAAACAAATAATATAATAATATATTTATAAACTTTTAATACTAAATATAATAAATAAAATATTAACAATAAAATATATTATATAGTAGCTATAATAATTATAATTAGTTAAAATATTCAATTATTATTTAATAATGTTTTAATAATTTATATTAAAAACTAATTTTATAAATATTTTAACAATTAATATACTGCAGCTTTTAGTTTATTTTAATTAAAAGATTGTTTATTTTAACTTTAGTGACTTTATTAGTCTTTAGTTGCTTAGTTTAATATATTTTATAGCTTATAGCATTTTTAAAAATTTCGTAGATTTAAGTACTAAAGTTTTAAACTTTTATATTTTTAATGAATATTATAACAAATATAAAAAATATTATAAAGCGCTAGATCAGTTAAAAATAAAAATTCAAAGAATTAATTTTTAAATAATATAACAAAATAAAAAGAAATCGATAAATTGCTATTTTATATATAATACTTTTATTATTAAACTATAAAAAGTTATTAAAATATAAAAGCTAAAAAAATAAAACATATATTATTTTCAACTTAATAAATAAAACTTTATAACTATATAACTAAATAAAAATTTTATTTTATATTAATAAATATTATTTAGATTTAATTATTAAACTTAAATTAAAAATCAATTTAACTAATATAAATAAAAAAATAAACAAATTGATAAATTAATCAATTTTTTGCAATTAATACAAAAGAACTAGAAAAAAAACCATTATATAATTTATTTTATTAATAAAAAGTGCTATAGCTAAATCATTTATTTATTAAATAAAATTCTTTATAATTATAAATATTATTATAACATTATATATAATATTATATATAATAATAATTTTTTAAATATTATAAGTTTTAAATTTAATCAACTATTTAAAAAATATTTAGTTATTATTAAAAGCTTTAAATAAACTAAGTATTTAGCTACAACAGCATTTATAATATAATTATAATAATGTTTGACTTATAATATTATTTATAGCTATTTATTTAAAAAAAAAACTTTAAAACAAAAGATATAGCTAATTTATTTAGCTAGCTAACTTTTAACTAATATATCAAACTAACAATATTTTTAAGCTAAGCTAATTTTTGCTATTTTTTTTTACAATTTTATAGTAAATAACTTTAATTTTATTTTATTTTAAAATTATAATATAAAATCAATTTAATCAATATTATATCTATTAATATTTAAAAAACAGCGATAACAAAAAATAAATATCATATAATTTTTAAAAACTTTATTATATTAATTTAAATATATTATAAAAATTTAAAATGTTTAAAAAAACAATTAATGAAATATACTAAGTTGAACTTTTTTAAGTTGTAATATTTTATTTAAATATTAAGTATAAAAAAGTCAAAAATTTTAAAACAAAAATATATAATAAAATATAAATTAAAATATTTATTTAATTAATATATAAATTTCTTAATATATAATTGTACTTAAGTTTATATATTATTAATAAATATAAAAAAACAAATATAATAAAAATTTATAACAAGTTTGTTTTTTTAATTAAAAAAAGCAGTTAAAAATTAGCTAAAAAATAATGTTGATTAAATATTATATTATAAAATCTTTGATTTTAAATAACAGGTAATTATTTAAATATTTAAATATATAGTAGCAATATTAATAATAATATTATAATTGTTATAAAAATAAACAAAAATAAAATTAATAATAAAGCTGTAAATTTTAAAAATAATAATAAAATAACATAATATTTAAAACATTATATAATTAATAAAACTAAATAAAATAAAAATTAAATTATAAAAATTAAATATAATAAAAATATAAATTTATATTATTAATAAAGTTAAAAAAGCTTTATTAATAAATAAAAAATATTATAATTTTTTAAATATAATAATAATTTTAATTAATTGTTAAAATTCTATTATTATTAACTTTATATATTAAATGTTATATGTTAATATTTGTAAAAAATAAAGCTATTAATTAAATAACTTAATTATATATTAAAATTTAAATAAAAAATTAAAAAATTTAAAAAATTTAGCTAATATAAAATAATATAAATAAATAGTATAAAAACTGCTTAAAGCAATAAACTTTAATAATAAATAAGTTTTATAAAAAAAGTAAAAAAAAACAAAAAAATTGCAATATATAGCTAAAATAACTATATAGTTTATATTAACTATTATATTATAATTATTTCTTTTAAAAAAAATTTTTTTTTTTATATAAATAATAATTAAACTAAATGCTTTTTAATAAAAGAAAAATTTATTTTAAATATTTATTTACAAGTTTTGTTTTAAACTTTTTATTTATTATATTATTTTGTAAGTTTTTTTATATTTAATTATTAAATAATAATTTATTAAAGTTTATTTTATATAAATTAAATTTTATATATATATTTTTTTATATAATTGTTTAATGTTTTTTTAATAGCTTTATTATTATTAAAATATAATTTTATAAATTTATTTTTTGTTTTTATTTATAGTTATTTTTTTAAATATATTAAAAGTTTTATTATATTTAAATAATTTTAATAAAATTAATATAAAAACAATATATTATTTTTAAAATTTTTAGTTATATATTATTTATTATTAATATTTTAGTTTTATTATATAATTTAATATTAAAACTTTTTATAATATAATTATAAAGTTTAAATTTTTTTAATAATAAATCTTTTTTTTTTTTTAGTTTAATTAATTTTTTAATAAAATTTTTTAACTTTTGTTTAAATAAAAAATTATTAAAATATTTTTATAATTTATTTATATAATATTTATTAATTATTTTTTAAAAACTTAAAACTTTTAATATATATATATATTTTTTTATATATTAAAATTTTAAAAAGTTATTAAATTATTAAAAAGTTTATTTATAATTTATAATTACTATTTTTTTAAAATAAATATATAATTGTTTATATTAAAATTAAGTTTTTTTTAGTTTTTATTTATTTAATAAATTTTTTTTTTTTAAGTTTTTTATATATTTATTTTTATAGTCATATTATAATTTGCTATAATTTAAACTTTTTTTTATTTTTATTTTTAAATATATTATTTTTATATAATTATTTTTTTTAACATTTTAATAATAGTTCAATAATTTTAATTAAAATAAAAAAAATATAAAAAAGCTTATTTTAATTTTATAAAAAAATAACTTTATTAATTTATATAATATAAATATTTAAATATAGTTTATAATAAAAATTTAATTTAATTAATTATTTTAAAAGTAATTTATATAAAATTATAACTTTTAATTTAATTATTTATTTATAATTTTTATTTAGTTTATTATTTTATAATAATTTAACAATATAAAAATATAAATAACTTTTATTAGCTTATTTAATTTATTTATAAAAATTAAAATAAATTGAAATTTTTTATTAGTAGTTATAGTTATAAATATATTAAATATTTAAAAAAAAACTTTTATAATATATTTTTATGACATTTTTTATTGTTATTTTTATTATATAAAATATTATTTATATTTTTTTATTTAATTGATTTATTATAACTAATATATTATTATATTTTTTATAATTTTTTAATATTTATTTAAAATTTATAACTAAATATTTTTATATTTAGTTTAATATTAGCAATAATTAAAAATTTTTCAAAGTTTTATTGTTTAATATTTTAATAAGTTAACATTTTAAATAATTTAATATATAAGTTTAATAATTTTTAAATAGTTTAAGTTATTAATATTATTTATATATTAATTATTTTATTTTTTTTATATTTAAATAAATTATAATTATATAGTTATAAATTTTAAAAATTAATTAAATATATAAGTTTATATTATTAAATATAATTAATTTTTTTTAATAAAAAATAAGTTTTTTTTTTAAAGTTTATAAATTGTTTAATTTTTTGTTTTTTTAACAATATATTTTTATAACAAAGTTTATTAATATAGTTTTATTTAAAAATATAATTAATAAATTAATAATTTATTAATTATTTTAAGTTTTTTTTTAAATCGTTTTAAATAATAATAATAATAACAATTATATTATTAATTATTTATTTTAAATATTTTTTATTAAAAAGTATAAATATAATTAAATATTGTTGTATATTTTTTTTTGTTTTTTTAAATAATTAAGTTTTTTTATTTATAAAATAAAACATTTGTAATAATGTTTTTTTTTTATTTAAACAATAAATAATTGCAAAGTTATATTTTTAAAAAAATATTGTTTAATTAATTTGTTTTAAATTAAAATATTACTTTTAATTAAAATATTTTATAATTTATAATAATAAAAAATAGTTTTTTTTTATTAATTATTTATTAATTTTAATTTTTATTTTTTTAATATTAATATTATTATTAATAGTTTTTTATTATAAATATTATATAAAATTTTATATTATATAAAATTTTAAAATAATAAATTATTAAATATTATTTTTTTTATAAAATTAAAATATTATTTTTATAGCTATTTTATTAAAAATATTAGTTTTTACTTTAGTAAATAAGTTATAATTATAATAGTTTAAAATAAAAAATATAACTAAGCTTTTTTTTTAAAAATTTAAAAGTTTTTTTATATTAAAAAGTTTATATAAAAAAAACTTCTTTTTTTGTTAATTAATTTAATAATTTAATTATTTTGTTATAATTTTTTATAAATTTTTAATAAAAGTTATAAAACTTAAAAAAAATTATACATTTTTAATAGTAATAAAAATTTTATTTATATATTATTTTAATTTTGTTAAAATTTATTTATATATTATTTATATTAATAATATAATTTAAAAACTTCGTTTTAATTATATCAAATTTTAATTTTTTTAAATTAGTTTATAAATTAATATTTTTTAATTGTTATAATATTTTTTTTATATATTTTTTATATTTAATTAAATTGTTAAAATAAATAAATATATTATTTATATAAACATTATAAAAATTATTTAAATAATTAAACAAAATATTGTTTATATATTTTTAAAATATAAAAAATTTATTAATAAATTTAAAAAATAATATTTTATATTAATAAACTTTATAATAAGTATAAAAAATAAATAAAATTTTTTTATTTAAATTTATATAAATTTAATAAAATATTTGTTTTATATTAATTTTTATAAAGATTTTTGTTTTAAAAATTTAAAACGATATTTTTTTAATTAATAGTAATAAATAACAATTTTTTTTATAAAAGTATTAAGCTTTTAATAATTAATACAAAATTATAATTTATTATATAATTTATTTATAAATAAAACAAAACATATAAACAAAATATTATTTAATTTAATAAAATTTTTTTTATAAATTATTTATTAAATACTTTTTTATAACTTTTAATTTATTTATAAATATTTCATATAAAAACAAATGTTTTAAATTTTTTAATTTTTTATTATTTATAAATTTAATATAATAATTTATTTGCAAATAATATAAAAACAATATATTAAAATTTACTTTATTAAATGTTTAAAATAAATTATAATATTTGTTAAAAATAACTTTTAAAAATTTTTATTATAATTTATTGTTTTTTTTTTATAAAAAAATTTTCGATTTTTTATTAATAATAATTTTATTAATTTTATAAATACTAATAATACAAATTTTTTTAATTAGTTTGTTTTATTTTATTAAAAATTAAAAAGTTATAACATTTATATTAATTATATTAATATTGAGTTATTTTTTATATTATTTAATTTTATTTTTTTATATATAATATAAACTTTAAATATTAACTTTTTATTTTTTTAATATATTAAATTTTATTTTTTTAATTAATATATATTATTATTATTATTTTTTAATAAATCTTTTTTTATATAAAACGTCGTTTTTTTTTAAAAAATATAATTTATTTTTTTTTAAATTTTCTTTTAAAATTCTTTTTGTTTTAATATTTATATAAAAATTTTAAGTTTTATATTATTAGCTTTTAGTTACTTTTTTTTAAAAAA
>MU378548.1:0-15803 GCA_022495175.1 Hypoxylon argillaceum | reverse complement strand
TACCCAGAATACTCTATACGCCGCCGCAAATGCACCTGACGTAACAATATTAAGGTCCCTTAGGCGAAGCCAGGTCTTCTAACCTATTGTAATCAAATAATCAACCTAGTAGGATCGAACCCGCAAGATACAACTCTCGCCATACAAATTACTATGGTAGAAAAGTACCATGCCGGGAAAGCACCACCAGCACTTTTTTGACTGCGCAGGAGCTTTTTCAACCCTTCTTTTCGACCCCTTTTGGTATAGGCGTGTTGATTCGCCGAAGCTTTGATCTACAGATTAGTAGACCAGTTTTCTGAACTTTCGTTTCAGTGTACCAACTGAACTTATTTCTACCAATTTTACACTCATTTCTGTTCCTTGAGTACTTACAGAATGTCCGAATCTATAACCCCGCAACAAATCTAGGCTTTCGTTCATGTAACTGTTCAATACTTCCACGAAGCTTTTACAGCGACTTTTGTGACTTAACTTGATTAGTTGAAAGCTACTTATTTTACCGGCATCGAAGAACTTCGAGCTACTTATTCTGCTAGCTTAGCTGCTCAGCAGTTCTAAAAACCCCGTTTTTGTTTATTAAACTTACTGCTTTTTACAAGTCTAGCTAAATTCGACGTATAGCTACTTTTTCTAGAAAGCAAAATATGCGTTAATAGTAAAGCTATTAGTAGTCTGGAAGCTATATTTATGTATGTATATAGCTGACTGAACTAAAAAGTACAACAAATTGTTCGCTTATAACTTTTTGCTAATAAACTTAATACGTAGAACTTTACAACTATTACTAACGCTTTCTTATATATATACGAAAACTTTAACAAAATTATACGAGCTTTATATAAACTTCGAGCTTTAAAAATAAAAAATAAAAACTCGATACGTTTATTTTTTACACTTTAGAAAAAAAATAGCTAGAATACAAGTACTTTTACTTTTACAAACATTTTTTGGATCTAGAACTTACGTGCTGCTATAAGCCCTAAGCTACAAGCTAAAATTAATAACTGTAAAGCTATTTCTAACAAATATAACAATTTTGTACAGTTTTTTTTTTCGATTTAATAAAAGCTATAAGCAGAGCTACTGCTTTAAACACTAAAATACTAGTAGTACTAGTAGTACTACTTTTATAAATATTAGTACTATAGAAATTAGTTTAATACACTTTGTTAAAGTTAGTTAGAACTTCTAAAACTTTCGAAACTTTTAGAAAAACTTTCAAAACTTTCTAAACGTTCCGATCAAGTTATTTTAGACAGAAAATAAGCAGTCTACTACCGATAGTACCTAAGAAGTACGGAATAAGCGTTGCAAAAAACATTAGTGCTTTCGCTGCAGCAATTTTAGCTACTACGTACAAGATTGCCTTTTATTGCTTGCGAGAAAGTATGTCAAATTCTACAATAAAAGCGATTAAAGAAATAAAACAGTTATATTTTTTGAAGTTTTTGTTCACACTTATTTTTGTATATAAACAAGAACTTAAAAAAGTAGTTACAGCTGCTAGCTTATTAACTAAGTCATAAATTAAATAAAAAAGCTTGCATACAAAAAGCTTAGTTGTAAAAATTCTACTTGTAGTTAATTTCTTTCCTTTTCACTTTAATATTAATATGTGTACCCAAAATACTTTATACACCGCTACAAATACACCTAACATAACAATTAATAGTTTTTTAATTTTTTTTTTATATATTTTTAAAACTTGTTTATTTTTAATTAGTTTTATTTTAGCTTTTTATAAAAGTTGTTTATTTTTTTATATAAAGTTTTTTATAATATAATAAATAATATATAAATAATTTTAATTTTAATTATTATTAAAAACTATAATATATAATTAATTTATTGTTTTATAAAATATTTAAATTATAATAATATAAATATATATTTTATTAAAAACAAGTTTAAGTTTAATTTTGTTTAATTTTTTTTAAATATTATAGTTAATAATAAATTTTTTATTTTTAAACTTATGTTTTATATATATTGTATTTTTTTTATTAATAAGTTAATTTATATTTATTTTTTATTTAAAAAAAAATATTTTATTAAATTTTGTTAATAATTAAATAAAACATATAAAAATTTTATATTGTTTTATTTTTTATATAGTTTTAATATTATTAATAAATATTTTTTAATAAATTTTAACGCAGTTTTTTATAAAGTAATATTATAAATTATAAATTTTTTAATTAAAAAATTTAAAGTTGTTTTTTTTATATTTAAGTAGTTTTTTTTATTTTTAAAATAAAAATAAAATTTATTTAGTATAAATTTTTTTTTTTTTTTTTTTTTTTTTTAAGTGCTAAAAAAGTTTACAATATTATAGCTCGGCATTTTTTTAATATAAGTTTTTTAATATAAAAAGTAAAAAAAAATTCAATATTAAATAAAAAATTTAATATTTTAATATATTTAATATTAAATTAATATTAAATTAATATTAGTTTAAACTTTTTAATATTAATTTAAAATAAATAAATAAAACAAGCTTAATATTATAAAAGCTAAAAAAAAACAGTTAATATAGTATATATAAAAATATTATATATTTAAAAAAAATATTAAACTAAAAAAAATAAAAAAAAAATAAAAATTAAGTTTATAATAGTAAGTTTAATTATATATAAGTTTTTTTTTTGTAATAAATATTCTGTTTATTTTTTTAATATTGTTTATTATATATTTATTGTTTTTTTTAATACAATAAAATAAATATTTGTTATAAAATATAATAAATGTTTTAATATATTTTTTATATATTGTTTTTTTATACAATAAATATAGTTTAGCTATAACTATATTATAATTAATAGTAAATTTTTTGTTTTTAAATTTATGTTTTGTTATATTAAATAAAAAAAATGTTTTATATATATAGTACTTTTTTTATTAATAAATTAATTTATGTTTGTTTTTTATTTAAAAAAAATATTTTGTTAAATTTTATTAATAATTAAATAAAACATATAAAAATTTTATATTATTTTGTTTTTTATATAGTTTTAGTATTATTAGTAAATATTTTTTTTAAAACTATTAAAATATTTTTTAATAAATTTTAATATAATTTTTTACAAAATAATATTATAAATTATAAATTTTTTAATTACAAAATTTAACGTTATTTTTTTTATATTTAACTAGTTTTTTTTATTTTTAAAATAAAAATAAAATTTGTTTAATATAAACATTTTTTTTTTTTTTTTTTTTTTTTTAAATGTTAAAAAAGTTTGCAGTATTATAGCTTAGCATTTTTCTAATATAAGTTTTTTAATATAAAAAATAAAAATAAAAATTAATATTAAATAAAAAATTTAATATTTTAATATATTTAATATTAAATTAGTATTAAATCAATATTAGTTTAAGCTTTTTAATATTAGTTTAAAATAAATAAATAAAACAAGCTTAATATTGTAAAAGCTAAAAAAAAAACAGCTAATATAGCATATATAAAAATACTGCATATTTAAAAAAAAATATTAAATTAAAAAAAAAAAAAAAAAATTAAGTTTATAATAGCAAGCTTAATTATATATAAGTTTTTTTTCTGTAATAAATACTTCGTTTATTGTTTTAATATTATTTGTTATATATTTATTGTTTGCTTTTAATATAATAAAGTAAATGTTTGTTATAAAGCGTAATAAATACTTTAGTATATTTTTTATATATTGTTTTTTTATATAGTAAATATAGTTTAGCTATAATTTATATTATAAATATATTATAAATAAAAAGTTTTATAAGTTTTTTTAAAAAATTGTATTAAACTATTATAAAAGCGCTATTAATTAATATATAATAAACATATAAATTTATAAAAAATAAATATAACAAATGTTATAAAAAAATATAAATATATAAATAGCTTATAAATATTTTAATAGTTTTAAAAAAAAATTAATATAACTAATATTATATTTTTATTAAAATGTTTATAAATATTTAATATATTTATTATTAATTTATTAAAACTAAAAATAATAATAAAAAAAGTAAATAAACAAGCTTATTAATAAAATATAGCAAATATAAATAAAAATATATTTATTATTATATAAGTTTAACAACAAAGTATAATAAATATAAATAAAAATATATATATTATTATAAACGTTAAAATATAAAAAAAGTAAAAAAAGCAAAAGTAAAAAGCTTTTTTTTTTTTTTTTTTTTTTATAAAAAAACAAAAAAGCTTGTTTTTACTTTTTTTTTAAAAAAAAAAAAATTAAATTAAACAAACTATATATATATTAATAATACTTTTAAAACATATAATTAAATTATTTATAAACAACAATAATAAAAAAAAGTTATAATTTAATAGTTTTTATTAAATTAATAAACTATTTAATTATTATATATAAACTTTAAATTTGTTATATTTATTAAAAAATAAATAATTGTTTAAAAAATTTATAAAATTAATCAAGGTTGTGATTTGAGTTTGAGTTTTTTTTTGAGTTTGAGTTATTAACTTAGACTAACTCAGACTTAGATTAACTTAGACCCACTTTTTTGAGTTTGAGTTAGCTAATTGACTAACTCAGTTAAGTTTGAGTTAGTTAACTGACTAACTTAGTTGAGTTTGAGTTTATAAAGTAACTAACTTAAAAAATTAAAATAATAATTAAAAATCCAATTTTAATTTTATAATAAAAAACTAACTATATTTATATAAAGCTTAATTTATTATATTTAATTATATTTATTGTTATATTTTAGCTTTTAAATTAAAGTAGGTATTTTTTTGAGTTTAAGTTATTAATTCAAATTTAAATTTAAGTTTGAGTTTGAGTTGGCCAATTAACTAACTCAATTGAGTTTGAGTTAGCTAACTAATTAACTTAATTGAGTTTGAGTTAGTTAACTAACTAATTCAAACTCAAATTTTAGACTCAAACTCAAGTTTAAGTAACTCAAATCACAACCTTAAAATTAATTTATAAATAATTTTTTTATTTACTTGTAACAAGTGTATAATTTAAATATAAAAATATATGTACTAAATTAACTATAAAAAAAAAAAAAAAAAAAAAAACACGCTAAAAATTTTTAATAAGTTTAATTACAACTATATTTAATTATATTATATACTATTTAATAATTAAGCAATAATATACTAATTTATTTAACGATATATTTATATAGTATAAAATATTTATTTATTACAATATATTTAACAATATGTTTTAAGTTTTATATTATATACTATAAAGCTTTATTATTTATATATATATATATATATATATATTTATTGCAAATTATTAAAACAACTATATAATATAAAAAAAAGTACTAAAATATTTGTTTTTAAAAAAATATATTAAATTTAAGCTTTTTTTAACAAGTTTAAAGCTTATATATAAAAAGCACATATTAATTACATAAATAGTATAGCTAGTATTAAGTAATTTATATAACATATTAAAAAAAGCTTGTTAAATAATTCTTTTAAATTAAAGCTAGTCACTAATACAACAACAAGAGCACATGTACTAAATCTGACACCCTGTGCTCTAGGACCTCTATACGAGCTTAAGGATCACTTGTGGAGTGCTCGCTTACGCGTTCACTTGGTTATATAAATAGTGGCTTAGAGTGGCTAGTGCAGTGGCTGAAATCGGCTATATAAGAGGAATCTGTTAACTAAATGCTTTATACAAACCTTTAACTAATACAACAACAATATTGAACTTTTATACTAACTATTGAAAAGATTACTTGCAAATGTATTAAATTTGACAATTAAAAGTTTTAATTAAGCTTTATACTTTACTGTAAATTTTATAAACTTGTTATATATACTTTTAAAGATTTTTACACTTTGATTATTTACGATTTATTACTTATACTTGCGAGCTTTAAACTGCAAGCTTTTAAAATTTTATATTTTTAAACTTACGCTTTTAAACTCACACTTTCGATTTTTTAACTATAAGCTACTAAACTTATTACAATAACAACTTTTATTATTACTTTCAACTCGTTCAACAATTTTTTTATATAAAAAAAGAACTTTATAACAGCAGCTTATAGCTACAATTTATAAGTTTATATAAACTTTAATAAATGATTTTTTTAACTTACTAAGTTTAGCTCTTTTTAAATAGCTAACTTTTAAATAAGCCTAAATGTTTTTAAAAACTTTTTTATAGCTATAATTTCCAAACTTACTACTGCTAATAAAAACTTATATTTTTAAGCTATTTAAAGTTATAATTAAACTTTTAAACAATATAACAAACATTTTATTAAAGCTAAAAAGCTTTTTAAATAAATATATAAATTAATTAAACTTAATTATTAATTAACTTATATAAAAACTAACAATATAATTAATTAATAATATTTAAATTTAAAAAAACTTGGTATTACTTTATAACTAAGTTTTAAATTTAAATATATAACAAAATATAAAGCATTTATTAATACTACAAAAATTAAATCTATTTTAAATTTTATTAAATAAATTAAAAATTAACTATATAAATTAAATTATATAACTAAAAAAAAAACCCGATAAAATTATTTAAATTAATTATTAACTTAAATTGAACTTTTTAATAAATATACAATTGTTTTTAAAATATTGCTTTTAGAAATAATAATAACAAAACTATAATAAACAATCTATTAATTTATTAAACAATGACTTTAAGCTTAAAACTAAAAGCTGTTAATATAAACAATATATAGACTGTTAATATAAATAGCATATAAAAAAAAAGCTTTTTTATAAAATTTATACAAAAAAATGATCTAAAACTTTTAAAAAGCTTTTACACTTAAAAAACTACACAAATAAACAAGTTTTTTTATTAGTTTTAAAAAAGCTTTTTTTAGCAAAAATAAAAAAGTAAATAATAAAAAAGCTTTTTGTAAATTTAATAAACGCTTTAAAACTAATATAGCTTTAAACAATAAAAAAAAACAGTTTTAAATAATAATTAACTTACTAATAATAAATATGTTTGCTAACTTTTTTTTTTATTTAAAAAAGTAGCGCTTTAGCTAATTTTAGCAATTTTAAATAACAATTATTTTATTAATAAAAAAAGCGCTCGCTAACTACTCTTTTTAAAAAAGTAACGCTTTAACCACTTAAAAAAGTAGCACTAAAACAATAACAAGTTTTTTTTTTTGCGCTAACAAAATCTATATATAAACAATCAAAATATTATGCTAAAAATTGTAATAAAAAAAAAACTTTTTAAATTAATACTTAAGCACTTATATCTATGGCATTTTATCGCTAGTATAAAAATATAGCTAAAAGTTTTATTAATAAAAAAAAAAAAGCTTTTATAACGCTTTATTCTTTTTGTAATTTATTACTAATACTAAATATAATAAAAGGCTTTATTTAAAAATTACAAAAACGTTTGTAAAAAGTAAAAA
Source organism: Hypoxylon argillaceum (assembly GCA_022495175.1). Taxonomy (NCBI): domain Eukaryota; kingdom Fungi; phylum Ascomycota; class Sordariomycetes; order Xylariales; family Hypoxylaceae; genus Hypoxylon; species Hypoxylon argillaceum. Next base: position 8,387 of record MU378548.1, on the reverse strand, counting down.
GAAAAGCTTTTTTAAAGCTTACTAAATATTACAGCAAAAATTATAAAAAAAAAAGCTTTTTTAAAACTTATTTATATAATACTTTTTTTAAGCGTATTAACTATTGCTTAAGAATTTATTTAATTTATAATTTAAAATAGAAATAATTTTGCAAAAATAAACAAGCTTTTTTAAAAAAATAAAAAAATTGCTATAGCGATTTATAACTGATTAACTGCTTTAAAACCAAATAAGCTTTTTTAAAAAAAAAATAAGCTTTTTAAAAAAAAATAAGCCTTTTAAAAAGAAATAAAAAATCGCTTAAACAATTTACAATCTACGATTTACAACTTAATAAACAGAGCTTTTTAAATTTATATAAGCAGTTTATTTATAACTTTGTTACTTTTTTATAATTTTTTTAACTATTGCTTATACGTTTTTATTTTAAGCTTTAAATTTAAGTTATAGTATAGAAAATGTTACTAAATAGCTTTTTTTAAAAAAATATGTTAAATTTAAACTTTGTGCTTTAAAACTTTTATATAAGTTTAAAAATTATTTATAAAGTGCTTGTTTACATGTTTATTTAGTTATATAAATAGTAGCTTAAAGTAGCTAGTGCAGTAGCTAAAATCGGCTATATAAAAAAAATCTATTAACTAAATGCCTTATATAAACACTTAACTAATATAACAACAATATTGAAGCTTTATACTAACTATTGAAAAAATCACTTATAAATGCACCAAATTTAACATATGCTCTATTGTTATATTAATAACTAGTTTTAATTTAAAAGAATTATTTAATAAGCTCTTTTTAATATATTATATAAACTATTTAATACTAGCTATATTATTTATATAATTAATATATACTTTTTATATACAAGTTTTAAATTTATTAAAAAAAGCTGAAATTTAATATATTTTTTTAAAAATAAATATTTTAATGCTTTTTTTTATATTATATAGTTGTTTTAATAATTAATAATAAATATATATATATATATATAATAAATAATAAAGCTTTATAATATATAATATAAAGTTTAAAATATATTATTAAATAAATTAATATATTATTATTTAGTTATTAAACAATATATAATACAATTAAATATAATTATAATTAAATTTATTAAAAAATTTTATTAAATTTTTATTTTTTTTTTTATTTTTTATAGTTAGTTTAATATATATGTTTTTATATTTAAATTATATATTTATTATAATTAAATAAAAAAATTATTTATTAATTAATTTATAAATATTTTAAATAATTATTTATTTTAATAAATATAATAAATTTAAAACTTATATATAATAATTAAATAGTTTGTTAATTTAATAAAAATTATTAAACTATAATTGTTTATTATTATTGTTGTTTATAAATAATTCAATTATATATTTTAAAAATATTACTAATATATATATAATTTATTTGATTTGACCTTTTTTTAAAAAAATAAGCAAAAATAAGCCTTTTTGCTTTTTTATATATATTTGAAAAAAAAAAAGCTTTTTACTACTGCTTTTTCTGCTTTTTTTATATTTTAATATTTATAATAATATATATATTTTTATTTATATTTGTTTTATTTTATTAATAAATTTATTTGTTTATTTTTTTTATTATTATTTTTAATTTTAATAAATTAATAGTAAATATATTAAATATTTATAAATATTTTAATAAAAATATAATATTAGTTATCTTGATTTTGTTTTAAAATTATTAAAATATTTTAAGCTGTTTATATATTTATATTTTTTTAATAATATTTGTTATATTGATTTTTTATAAGTTTATATTTGTTATATATTAGTTAATAGTATTTTTATCGCAATTTAATATAGTTTTTTTAAAAAAAAAACTATATAAAACTTTTTATTTATAATATATTTATAATATTTTATAAAATTATTTAAATACAATTTATTAAAAAACTATAAACTATAAATTATAATAACTATTATATATATTATTTTAATAGTTATATATATAAAACTATATACATAGTTTATTTTTTTATTAATAAATATTAATTAATTAATTAATTTAAATTTGTTAATATTTATTAAACTTTTTATATTTTATATAATATTTTTATTAATAGTACTTTTATTGTTAAATTTATTATTTTTAATATTATTATATATATTTTTTTAAGTTTATTAAAAAGTAATGTAAAGTATAAAAAAAAAAAAACAGCTAATTAAAATTTTTAAACTAAGCTTAAGCTACTATAATAATAAAATTATTTATATTTAAAAAGTACTTTTTAAATATTAGTTTTTTTTTAAATATATATAACTTAATAAGTTTTAAATTATATTATTTTTATTTGATTAATTTGTTTTAAATAATTATTAATTATAACTATTTATTTTTTAATTATTTGATTAATTTATTATTTATTAAATAATTTTTAAATTAATTAATAATAATTAAAATATTTATTAAAAATTTAAACTATTAAAAAAATATAATTAATTTTAATTATAATAAAAATATAAACTATTTTTATAATATAAAAGTTATAATAAATTTATTAACAATTATTTTATTAATAAATATAGATTTTATTACATTGTTATTTTTTTAATAATTATAATATAAACAAATATACAAGTTTTAAAAAATGGATTTTTTTAAACTATTTTATATATATTTTTAATATTAAATTTATTTAAAACTATTTTATATTAGTAAATTAAATAAATAAAAAAAGTTTTTAAGTTTGTTTTTTTAATTTAATTTTATAAATTTACTTTTTTTAATATATATTATCTTTTTATAGATTTGAATAAAAATATTACTTATAATAAACTATATTAAATAATATAATAAATTTTATAATTAAATAATTTTATATTTTTAGGTTTTTTTTGTTAATAAATAATATATTATTTATAATATATTGTTTAAAATATTTTATTTAAATTAAATTTTTATTATTTAAATATTTTAGTTTTAATATATATATTATAATAATTTTTTTTATTTTTTTAAATAATATAAATATTTTTAATATTATGTTATTTTATTTAAATTAAATTTTTATTCTTTAAATATAACAATTGATTAAATTTAACAAATTTTTTGCTTTAAATAATCGATTATTACTAAAATCTTTATAAATTAATTTAAAAGTTTCTGTATATTTTTATATTTTTATATATTAAAGCAGCTATATTAACTTTTTTTAATTATATAATTAATAGCTAAATATTTTTATAAAGTTTATTTAATTTTTATATTTTGTACTTTTAAAAAATATTTTTGTTTTATTTTTTTATTATATTAATATAATTATTTAATTATTTTATTTGTTTTATTATATTATTTTATTATCTTGCTTTATATATATTAAATAAAAATATAAAAAAATATATTTACAAAAAAAAACAAAAGTTTTTTTATAATTAAAAAGTTTTATTTATTTATTATTATTAAGAATTTTATATTAAAATTAATTAAATTTAATGTAATCAAATTTTTACAGCAATTTAATTTTTAATTATAATTAAAACTTTATAATAATGTTATTTTAATATTTTAAAAGTTTTAAAAGTTTTAATTTTTATATTTATAGTTATATATAAAATAAAATTTATAAATTATAAATAATATATTATTTAATATTTAAACAAATAAAAATATAAATATTAATATAAAAATAACATTTTAAAAATTTAGTAATAATTACTATATTTAAAAATATTTTTAAAGTAAGTTTAATTATTAAAAAAAAAAAAAACTACAAAATAAATAAAACATTTAATATAATATATAAACTTATAATAAATAAAAAAAAAATTTTTATTTTATAAAATATAATAAATATAGTTATAAATAATATATAAATAATAACAATAAAGTATATAATTTAATAATAAATAATTATATATTTTATAAGTATTATTATAATAATAGCTAAATTAATTTTTAAAATATTAATATTAGTTATAAATTATAATAGTTTTATTAATTATTTTAACTATATTTATAATAGTTTTATTATTTTATATATATTATTTATAGCTATATAGCTTTTATTTTTATTTATAAACAAGTTTTATAAAAAAATAAACTTTTTATTGTAAAAAATGCTTTAAAAAACAAAATATATTTTATTATTAGCTTTTATTTTAAAAGTAAATATAAAAAAACTTTTAGTTTTATAAATATTAAAAAAACTTTTTTTTAAAACTTTGTTAATATTAATAACAAAATTTATTAAATTAATTATAGTTACTTTATTTATTTAATTTAATAATAAGTTATAACTATTTAAAAAAAAGCTACTTTATACATTATATTATAATATTTTATATAATTATTTGTTATAATATTTTATTATATATTAGTATTAATTATAATTTTTAATTTATAGTTATAGTTACTAATAATATTAAATATTTAAATATTAATATTAATTATTTAAAGCTTTTAATTTTAAAAAAGATTTTAATAACTATAACGAAAACAATAACAACAATAATAATTTATTAAGTTACAACTTTAACAATAATAAAAATAATATATTATTTTTTTTATTTTTATAACTTTTTAATTATATTGAAAAAATACCGATTTTATAATTTAATAAATAAAATAGTACTTTTAATTCTGCTAATATTAATTTTAAATATTAATATTATTTTAAATAAATAAATATTAACTAATTTAAATTTCATTATAAAAATTATAACAATATTAAATTATTAATATAATTATTAATAATAATAAGCTAATTTTTATTAATATATATTATTTTATTAAATGATTTAATTTTTTTATACAAAATGTAAAATTAATTTAAAAAAAAATGTTTATTCAATTTTAATTTTATAGCAAACTTTTTTAATTAAATAAATAGTTTTATAATAAACTATTAAATTAATTATAAAAATTAAAATAAAATTTTAAGTTTAAAAATTAAATATATTATTAAAAAATTAACTAATTAATTTTTAATATAGTTTATAATAATAACTAAAAAGTTTAATCAAAATATTTTTATATTATAAAATATATTATATAATAAAATAGCAATAATATATTTTACTTAAAAAAAACTATAATATATTAAAGTAATAAAAACTTTGAACAAAAGCAACAATAATTAAAATAAAATTATAATAATTATTTATATATATATAGGTTTAAATATTAAAAATTATTTATATTTTTTTTAAAAAATAAAACTTTTAATTATAATAGCAACTGTTTAAAAGTTTTTTTTTGTTAATATAGTTATTAAAAAAACAAATAAAACGATAGAAATTATATATTTTTTTAGTTATAGCATAAAAACAATAAATCTTTATAAAAAAAAAGCTTTAAATATAAAAGTAGTTATAATAAACGCTAAAATAAATATTAAAAAAGAAAAAAATTTTTAGCTTTTTTATTAAATTTTTTATTGTTAAATTTAAACGTAAATAATAAAACTTTTATTATAATGAACTATAATATTATATATAAATATTATAATAAAACTTTCAACGTAATTAAAAAATATAACCGATATATATATAAAATATACTAAAAAGATTTTCAAATAAATCATATATATATTATTTATATATTTAATTATATATATATATAAACGATATTATATATTATTTTTAATAAAAAATAATTTATTTTGTTATTTAAAAATTGAAAACAATATATTTAATTATTAATAATATATTTTAACATTTTATAATTATAATTTAAAAAAAGTTTAATAAAAACAATTAAATAATTTATTTAAATATAAAAATAAACTATATTTTTATAATTAAAAAGTTATTTAATTAACTTAAATATATTATACAAATAAAAAATAATAAGTTTAAAAATATAAACTAAAAAAAATATATTATATAAAATATATTAAATTTAAATTTTATTTATTAAAATATAATAAATATAAGTTTTTAAAATTAATAAAATTTAAAAAGTTGAATTAAATATTAAATTATAACATTAAATTAAATTTTTTATTTAAAACCAAAATTTTAAAACTTTTATAATATTAAAATTAACTATTATTTTAATATAATAACTTTTGCTAATATATTTAATTTTGAGATTTTTTTTTAAATATATTTATAAATATATTTATATATATAAAACATTATTTTAATATAAAAAATATTATTTATATTAAGTTTATTAATATAAATATTTATAATTTATAAACTTTTGTTATTAAATAAAAACTTTATATTTAAATTAATTTAAAAAAATAATATAATAGTATTTGTTAGTTTTATTATATTTAAATTAATAATATTTGCTAATTTGTTGTTAAAAATTAAAACTATTTTTAAAAAAATATAAGTTAATATAATTTAAAAATAACAATATATAAATAAAAATATTAAAAATATATAAAAAAAACGTTTTAAAACTATAATAATAGCTATAAAATTAACAGTAATTAAAATTATTATATTTTAAATGTTTATTAATTAAAAAGTAATTTTAGTTATAACTAATATAAAAAGTATAAATATAAATATTATTAAAATAAATATTTATATTTTAAATAATTTTAAATTGTTTTATATTTATTATATAAATTAATTATTAATTATAACTTTTATTATTATAATTATAATATTAAATATATATTTAATTAATGTTAATATTATAGTTAACTTTTATATTATATTAAATATTAAAAATATATTAATATTAACTAATATATTAAAACAATATAAGATTTTTTTTATTAGTTTTATTAATTATATAGTTTATAATATAATATAAATTATAATAAATAAATAACTATTAAATATATATTTTTTTATTAAAAAAAGTTAAAATAAAAAAGTTTAAATTTAAAATTTTAATAGTTATTTTTATTTTAAAGATTAAAAAAGAAATTTTCAAAAAAAAAATTAAAACTTTGAATAAACAATTTATTTATATAAATAATAATATTATAATTAAAATTTTTTATAGCTATTTAAAAATATATTTAAACTTTAAAAAAACTAAAATATTATTAATATTTTAAAAAAAATTAAATGTAAATGTTATTAAAAAATAATTAATAAAATATAAAATTAAAATTTTAAATATATTGTTTTAATATTTAAAATTAAAAAGTAATAAATATTATATTTAGGGTTGTGATTTGAGTTTGAGTTATTAACTCAGACTAATTTAGATTTAGATTAACTTAGACCTACTTTTTTAAGTTTGAGTCAGCTAACTGATTAACTTAGTTAAGTTTGAGTTAGTTAACTGACTAATTTAGTTGAATTTGAGTTTATAAAGTGACTAACTCAAAAAATTAAAATAATAATTAAAAATCCAATTTTAATTTTATAATAAAAAATCAACTATATTTATATAAAGCTTGATTTATTATATTTAATTATATTTATTGTTATATTTTAGCTTTTAAATTAAAGTGGGTATTTTTTTGAGTTTAAGTTATTAATTCAAATTTAAATTTGAGTTTAAGTTTGAGTCAGCTAACTGACTAACTCAATTAAGTTTGAGTTAATTAACTGACTAATTCAATTGAGTTTAAGTTAGCTAACTGACTAACTCAAACTCAAATTTTAGACTCAAACTCAAGTTTAAGTAACTCAAATCACAACCCTGTATATATATATATATATATATATTATATTTAATATATAAAATTATTAAATAAACAAAGTTATAAATAATAACTTTAATAAATATTAAATATATTATAAATTAATATTTTTTAAGTTTATAAAAACAAAACTAAATTTTTTTAAAACAATATAAATATTAATTTATAATAATATAATATTATATTATTATAATTTAATTAAAACTTTATTTATATAAATAAAGATTTATTTTAAATAAAAATTTAATATAATAATATTTTATTTAAAAAATAAATATATATAAAAGTTTAGTTTAGTTATATTTAATATTTAAATATTTTTAGTTATATTTTTTTAATTATTTTATATTTTATTTAAAATATATTATAATTTTTTAAAAATAAAAATAGTGTATATTATATAAATATATAAATATTTAAAAATTATAATCAAAATATTATATAATTTAATAGTTATATTTATAAACTATTATTTTATTAAAAATAATTTAAATTAATTTAATTTAAATATAAACTTAATAAATTATATTAATAAATATTTAACAAATATATTGATTTATTTATTATAATATAAATTATAAACATATTATTTATTTAAATATTTTAATTTTGTTTTTAATATATTAAATTAACTATAAAATTTTATTAATTTAATAAATATTAACAGTAAAACTTAATAATTTATTAAAAATTTAGTTTTTAATTAAATATAATTTATAATATTAAAAATAATTATAAATAAAAAAGTTAAATTTAAGTTTATAACTAATTATAACAAAAATTTTAA